>JPYR01000751.1:5812-34631 GCA_000775305.1 Belgica antarctica | reverse complement strand
CCGCTCTTGTCAATCATCTTTGAACTACTAATGCTTTCAACATTCTCATGTTCAAAATTCACGGCTAAGAAAATTGCAGATCAAGAGAGATAAACAAGTTTAATCATTGTAACATGATCTCAAAAACACAAACTACAACACTTCAACTTTGTCATAGGCTTTAATTTGAAACACACCAAATTGATGAACAAAAATACTGATAACTGAAACGAAAAAACGGCAAAAGTTTTCATCACCAATTTAGAGTCAAAGTGTAGCAACAGAACTGTTGCGTTTTTGATGCCACGTTGCGTGAACTCTCTTGGCAAAGAAATCTTTTGAAAATCAAATAAAAATCAACACAAATCGAATAAACTAACAAAAAAGCTTCACTTTTATTTTTACCATAAATTCTACTACCGAAAGTGCTCAGTGAAATTTTCCTTTCAATCAGTTTCACGTTTAGCCTGAGCGTTGAGCTAGTTTTTCTTCATTATCAAATAAATTAAATAATTCTAGAATAGTTGTTGGTTGGTTGTGATTTTTGGGATGGACACTAAACTGTTAAAAAGAAATTTTACTAGAAATATTGATCCTAGCTTCAGCTGGATCAGTCCAAACGTGTCTTTTAATCTTTCGCGACTTTCTTTTGCTTTTTGCTGGTCTTCTTGTGAATCCGCTTGTGCCAGCTTTGAGCAAGCGAGTTGATGATCGACAGAATGAAGTAGAGAATCATTCCTATCACGAACACCTCGAAGACCTTCTGCAGCATGTTGCCCTTGTGCTTCAATGTCTTTCCGCGATGGAGCTTTTCTTTTTGGTTTGTGAGGAACGCCTTGACGGGCTCTTGCATCTTTCGTCCGACGACGGGAATGAATGCTATTAGATCAACAGCCTTATCGACCAACTGTTCGCTGAATGCAACGATGACGACGACCTTCTGGAGATGCATTTTAATCACAGCCTTGCCGATAAGTGTCGCACCGAAAAACGTCCAAAATGGCACCAAAAAATGACCGCACGTGATACCGGCGAGGTCAAACAGGGGATTCGGAATCTAAAATTAGGCAAATTCTGATTAGGCATGCAAATTTAATCCGTGATGACTAATGACTTACGCTGGCACATGCCAAAATCCCGAAGAATCCGACTTTTTCGACAATTTTCTCCATCAGCAGTTTCAACTTCTCGAACATGTTCAGTTTCTCGCCAGTTTCGCGCTTCTTTTGCAATTCTTCAAATTCCTGAAGGTCTTCAGCGTCTTCTGGGTCGTATCCTGAGAGTCTCGCAGCCCGCGCCATGAAATATGGCGGAAGTTCACCGAGGGCTGTACCCGCTCCCCAAAGGAATGATTCGAGACGAACCTTGGACATGATGCTCCAAAGCGATGGAACAAAACCAGACACAGGTTCATCTGGGCAAACGATGCTAAAAAGAAGAAAATTTTATATTTATGGCCACGTCATCGAATTTCCGACTTACTCATTTGGATACGGTGGTTCGGGAAAGTTTAGCGATCCACATTCATAGGCAGCCAGTGTTACGCTCGCTATGTGCGGTCCGAGGTAGAGTAAAAACGTGTGCAGTCCTGTGCCAAGTCCAATCGATGAAATCACACCCAGTCCCACCCAATACATGAAAAAGAAAGCGTTGCTACGAATCCATTCTACGTAGACTTGATGCATGCCGGGGATGTACCAGAGGGTGAAAAAAGCGATGAGAAGGATCGTAAGGAGCGCAATAGTTTTCTTATTGTTAAAAAAGCTTCGCTTGTATGTCTGAAACAGGGCCGAGACTTCCAGGACGCAATACTTGATGGTGAGGATGGGATGAGTCCATAGCTTAATGCTTTCTCTTTCGTGTCTCAATCTCTCCTTTTCGGCTGAACTTCCGCTGCCAGTCGATATCGATCCGTTCGATGATTTTGACGTTTTCAACGGGCCGTTCGTTTGACGCACATTGTTAAGGGAGCTGGAATGTCGCAGGGACATTTTATAGCCCAATCGTTGCAACTAAAATGAATCATGAACAAAGTTTAATTAAATGCGAGTGGTTGGCGTGTTGAAATGTCAAGAACTTCTCAGACACCAGACAATGGCATGATTTGAATGATGTTTTTCCAATAAAGTCAGATTAAAAGCTATTCAATTCAATGTCTAGATCTAGAAAAGTTCTTGGAGCAACAAAAATCTAATCCAACGAAAGAAAAAAAATTATAAAAGCGAACATAAAAGTTGAAAGCCAAGTTAAAATCATCTACAAAAGTTCAACTTCAACTGATAAGAGACGTGCAAAGAAAAGATCAACAAAGAATACGTTGCGACAAGCCGATAATAATGTAAAGCGATTAGATGATGGCGCTGTTGACCCACATCCAACTGAAGGCTTGATCGATTAGAAGGTTTCCCGGCGATAAATTTGACGTTTCAAAACCGTCAGCGTCCAAAGTACAGTCGTCATGGAAATACCGAAGTAGCCATGTGGCAACAGCATGACAGTCTATTTCTTCTCACTAATCCGGGGTCTCGAGTGTCAAATACACTGCCTCAGATGCGTGTCGATTCTCGAATAGTGTCACTGCGAAGAAAATCTTCCCAAGCAGTCACAATAGCTTCTACAATTAAAGGGAAAATTCTCACGACGAGCGAGAGTTTATTTTTAAGCTGAACCATGAAATATTTCGCATTACGTTTTCTGCGGAATGTCAACGAAGCGAGAACAAAAAAACTTCCTGAATGTAACTTAAACTCGATCGTCGGCACGTTGGCATGCATAGAGAAGATTCGGTGCTTAACATTGTATGCGACAACAGCTGAGGCTATACGAATCGCGGTGGAAGGTGACTCACACCGACAGAACTTCGATTCCGCATCGACGAACGTCACGAATTGCACAAAAATAAAGAAAAGTTGCAAACAAAAGACGAAAGCAAAAAACGGTGGCAAAGCAAGACGCAAAATACTCGGGAACTGTACCAATTCAGTTTTGGTGCCGGTAGTCTTCTGTCCTCTTCGTTTGGCTTCGATTTTTAGCTGTTCTTTGGTCAGCGACTCGAGATATTCGTTGCGCTGCAACTGCAGCTTTTGCTTGGCAGTCAAAACAAAGACTTCTTCGTCGTCGTCGTAATAGCTCAAATGATTTCCATTGTGCGGGCTCTGATCGAGGGCCGGGTCGGATGCACTGTTGTTGATAACGTTCTGGCCAAACTTATTGATTTTGCTTATCAACTTGGCTGTTGCTGAATTGGATCCCGCCTGACTGCTTCTTTTCTTCGGCATAATAGCGTCACTGTCCGTCACTGAACGCCTGATCCCGCCGTGACTGAGTCGTCGCTTGTTATTGTTTTCCGAGAACTAGTTCTTTCGCTGTCAATTGAGTCGAGAAATTCTTAAATTAACACACAAACAAGGCTCTTGAGTTTAGTCTGGGAGAGAAAATGTGTTTTAAGTAGTCATAGAGAGAGCGCCAATGATAAATCGACACCAGTAGTGGCAGCAATAAAAGCTGATCATCCGATGTGAACCTTGATAATGAAACAACAACTCATGGGTGAACCAAGGTCCACTGCCGTTTGCAACTACAAACGCTTTTATCTTTTGTCTTTTTATGAATATTTGATGTCGCTTGATGAGAGATAATTTTGAATTTAGTTCAAGCATGATGAAGCAGAAAATGATAAGACATTCAAAGTCAGACTCCCAGGGCCTGATTCTCGCATGAGGCCGCTGAGGGAATATCACCTGATAGCTTGTCATGGTTCTTTGTAAATTTTCGCTTCTTTTTCTTTCTTTCAAGTTGGCAGAGAATCAGAAAATTTAATAATGAACGCGTTAGATGTGAACCGATTCTCGAATTTGGCTGTTCAATTACAAACCTGATTTATGTATGGCTGTCTTCTTGCGAATTTTCACTTTTCCGTGTTCTGCGGCTGTGGTTTTGATGCACGACAGAAAATAATTGATTTTTCTCCTTCTCCAACCCCTGTTTCGGGTTTACTCGGCAGATTTCACGTGCTTTGTCACTGTCTTATCACTAAACTACGACTTAATGGTTACCGACTGATGCGCGAACGACTAATTTAATCTATAAGTGAAGTTAGAAGAGGCTTTATTAACTAAAGTAGCGATAGTTCTGCTCGATTCGCACTCGCAGTGAATTTTTACTGAAAACGTTCGGGCGCGTTCAGTTCTGCACTGCTCGGGGTGTAAATGTTCGTCGCCGTTTCTCTCTTCTCTTTCTTTTCTCTCACGATTTTGAACAGCGAGGTTCGTAGTCAATTTTGAAATATAATTAAAATTAGTCAAAGCCCTTTAAACACTTCAACTGAGTGCCAATCTACTGACAAACATCCCCGACAGCCGCGTCCACCGCAGTTTCTGAGAAATTCGTGATTTAAACTGACGATTGTCCAATCTGAAGTTCCGCACATGCAAAGTGCAACTAATTCACGAATTTCAAGCAACTTCACCTCGCTGTCAAGATAACTATATATAAGTCCACCCTCTCACATATATAAGTCCCCTCTAAACACCCAAAGTCATAAACTTTCTGTTCTGATATTTTTAGGTTATGACCGACCTTATCAATCCAAAATGCAGATGAAAGACAGTGGCGTAACTATGCTCAGTATCGCTTCACGGCATACTTTAAATTGCATAGGGGCCCAATTTCATCGAAAACCATGAAAAGTTATTCATGAAAACCGTCTCCGGGATCCTGAGATTGGGCTCCTATCGAGCTGTTACTTCATTGTTGGTCTGCATTTGGAGATGAGGCACCATTACCTGGCGAAACTAACTTTCAATATTCCTCTACAGCTCCATCAAGATGGTCGCTACCACCAAGAAGATTGATCCAGCATCAGCTAAAATCAAGACAGCCCCCAAGGAGGCTGTCAAGAAGCCAGCAGCCAAGAAGCAAACTCTTCGCGGCAAGGGCTTGAAGAAGAAGAAGGAACATCTCCGTTTCGGTGTTGATTGCACAAACATCGCCGAAGACAACATTTTGGATGTCTCCGACTTCGTAAGTTATACTAACATTCACATTTTATGTTTAAAACTAATTTCCCGTAATTTCTTTAGGAAAAGTTCTTGAAGGAACGCTTCAAGGTCAACGGCAAGACCGGCAACTTGGGAAACAATGTCACTATGGAGCGTCAGAAGATGAAGGTCTACGTCAACTCCGACGTACACTTCTCCAAGCGTTACTTGAAGTACCTGACCAAGAAGTACTTGAAGAAGCACAGTCTTCGCGATTGGATCCGCGTCGTCTCCAACGACAAGGACCTCTACGAGTTGCGTTACTTCAGAATCAGCTCCAACGATGATGACGAGGAAGACGCAGAATAAGCCAAGCGACCACCCGTGCTCTGAGTGTTGCGACATTGTCATAAAATTTAATTGGAACATCTTTGAATAAAGTGTTTTTATTTCCAATTGCAACACCAGGAAATGTCACAAATCTTTTCTTCTCGCTTGATGAGAGTTTTCAGAGATTTTCTTTTCAGTTTATTTTCGTTGCTTGACGAGAGCGAAGTTGGAAAACTTTTTTTAAAACCTTCGAAGTTTGTAATTATTTAAGATCGATCGAGAGTCGCCCTTGAAAAGTACAAGATATGCATCTCAGCGTGTTGATCGTCTTAGTGTCGTGCGTGTTGATCACCACCGAGCACACGACAGGTAAATCCATCATTTGGCTGATTCACTCGAGGCTTTTCCTGACAACGACCTACCAGCGATCGAGACGACACAAAAAGAAAATTCAGGAGCTATAAATAGCCGGAGACAGATCGCAAAGCCGTTGAAGAATCCGACAAGATGTTTAAAAATACTTTTGTTATTTACCAACTAAAAACCACGTTTTGATCGTTGACCGGCTTTTCCGTGTTTTCAGTAACGCCAACAACAGATGAAAATGTGGATCAATCTGAAGCGACAACAACTAAACCTTTAATCGTTCGAAGCACTGACAAGGAGAAGGGACTGCCTAAGGAAACCCAAATGGCCCAGTGCACGGTGACTTCCGGTGACATCAAGGCATCAGCACAAGCCACGTTCTCCAAGAAGCTTGAAGGATTTTGTTCTACAAGTTAGTTAAAATCAATCTAAAATCGCAGTTTGGTGCTAAACTTAATTATTTTGTAGATGACATGGTTGACTTGAGAGAAATGCTAACGAAAATCGAATCGAGATTGAACAACGAGATTTTTGCTTTGCGGTCGATGGTGCGAAGTCTGCTTCCACGGGATTATTACAACGAGCCAAGCTATAACACTCAGAGATATAACAGTGAATACGATGATCGAAGGAGTAACAATTACGATCAGTCATTCAACAGACATCAAGAACCACCACGTGAAACTTATTATCAGAACAACGTCAACCGACATGAGCCACAAAGGCAGGAAACTTATCACCAATTCGTTGCCACCACGACCAGACGACCGGAAACGACGACGAGCGAGTTCATTTTCACGTCACCAGCTGCAAGACAGCCAGAAGTTGTTAACGTCATGAAGAACAAATTGAAATCTCTCGAAACCGGCAGAGGAAAGTCTTTCAAAAACATTTCAACGTCAACGATCGCCCCAGTGACATCAACTCAACCACCACCAACGGAAGCGCCAGAAATCCCCACCAAAAACGAGTACACTTACTACTGGAAGCTGGAGAATTTCCCGAAAGTGTTCATTTATGCCAAGAAGAACGAAGTTTTCAGCCACGTCTTCAATGTCAAGGGACTTTTCCTTCGAATCAGGGCGGCGATGAACGATATCGACGATGAAAACCTTTCCCTCGACATTGAACATTTGGCGAACATCGACAGCGAGAAGATGGAAATCGAGATATCCGACGGGCTCGTGTTCCAGGAGATCGCTGAAGAAAAACTTTTTCAATACAGTTTCGCAATCATGGACCAGACACGACCCAACCACGATCTCATTTCTCCGATCTATTGGAACACCGACACAGACAACTTCCTGGTGCCCAACAGCGTTCACCTCTTAGCCAACTACGTCAAGAACGAATCGCTTCTCATCAAACTCGTCATTTCATTTTAAAGATTTATTCAGTTTTGTTCATGGCCAACCTCTCAAAGGGATGTATAACAGTTTAAGTAAAAAAAAAACTTCAAGAATACTTTAGATAGAAATACTTAACGCTACTGTTCATTCATGGCTTGTCCGTTTTTCATTGCCCGGTGCGCACAGAAGAACTGCTGATGATTTTCCAGGAATTTTTGTTCGTGGAAGACGAAGTTGCATTTGTCGCAGGTGAACGACCCTGTCTTGCTGGAGTCTCCTGCTGTCTCCTGCTCAGCCTCGACGTCTTCAACTTCATCCTGGACTGGCGTGTGCTTCTCGCTCATGTGAGTTTCCAAGTCAGCTGCTCGAATGAAGGCTTCAGAACAGAATTTACATTTGAACACCTTGATTACTGTCGGTTCCATCTTTTGGCTTTCTTTCTTCAGCTTTTGATCATTGACCGAGAGTTCTCTGTCAGCGTTGGATTCGTTGTGCCACTGCAAGTTGTGCCGGTTGAGCATGATTGTCAGCCGGAAGGCTTGCTGGCAAATCTTGCATTCAATCTTGTTTTCTTGTGTCGGAGGCGGGGAAACTTGCAACTTTGGATGTTCATCGACGATATCGATGACTTCTTGCTGAGAAGTGTCAGCAATGTGCGTCTCAAGATGCAGCTCGTATGTTTTCTTGTCGTCAAGACTCCGTGAAGACTCTGCGAGAGATGAAGAGAGTCGAGTGCGCTTTCTCGCCGGCTCGTCGGGTGACTCGGCTTTAGTGACCAAAACAGTTTTCGACATCATTGCCAGCATTGGGTCAGAGCAGTTAGGCTCTGGCGATGAAAACCCTGCCATTGTTGCTACTTTCGACCTCGATCTAGCTCTTGTTTTAATGACAGCTGTCTCGGAAGGTTCTATTTTGATTCTGCTTGGGCGTTCTATTGGTTTCAGTGCTGGAAATTTTGGCTTGACTGGAGAACTCAAGGGAATCTTATTATTTTCAGCGGAAGATTCCGTGAATAACGTTTTGGCTGATAAAAATTTGAGGTGCTGTTTGTGAGATTTTAGGACATTGTGACAATCGAGACCATTAGAATCACCAAGAGACACGCAACACACCGAGCAGTAATGCTTAGGGAAGGCCTTGTCAGCACGGTGCATTGTCTTCATGTGGCTTTCGCGGTTTTCGGCTGTCGAGAAGCATTTGTAGCAGTCCTTGCACTTGAAAGAGTTCAATTGCGCGTTATCAGCAACCGCCGGATGGTAGTCATGAAGATGGAACGAGTAATAGTTGTAGTTACTCATTTGCTTGTTGCAGAACTGGCATCGGAACTCTGGAGTGTGCATTGACCCTACATGCCTATCGAGATAGTCTCGTCTTGATGAGGTGAAGTCGCAAATGTCGCAGAAGAACTCAAAGAACCGACCGGATGGAGAGTAGATGCTGCTTCTTCGTTTTTTCCAAACTGCATCGTGCTTCATTTTTTTGTGAGCGTTCAGAGCAAAGGGAGTTGCAAACTTATTGCCACAGACATCGCATTCTTCTTTCTTTTCGATAACTTCAACTGGCGCTGGGACCACTGGAGCTTGTGCAACCCGCGCTAACTCAGTGCTCCTTGACTCTTGCTGGAAATCTCCGTCAGTGTGGTTGCGCAGATGAATTCTCAATGCACGCGATGTCGGGAACTCTCGATTGCAGATTCCACACTTGGAGCTTTGATTCGACACTGCCGCAAAGTATTGCTGGACGTCGCTAAGCGTATCCGGATTATCCACCGCCGTCTTATCACGAGCAGCTTTTACTGTTGGTGTTTTGTCGCGAACAATTTTTCCTTTCAGCATCACTTTGGCGAGCTCCTTGTTTTTCATGTAACCAATCTTCTCGACTGGGACGTTAATCTCGTCATCGTTGAACTTTGGAACGACGACCGTCACTGAGTGCTGCTTCATGTGGGTTGCGTAGATTTTTGCTCGATCAAACTGTTTGTTGCACTGTTTGCAATTGTACTCGTTGGGATGCGCGAATTTCATATGTGTCGTTCGTTTCATCTTAGCGAAGAATCCTTTGTTGGGGCAAAGTTCGCATTTGAATGGCCGGGACGTGGCGTGGTTGTAGAAAGCGTGAAGCGAACGATTTTGGGATGAGAAGATCTTGTTGCAAGCAAGGCACTTGGTTTTTGAGATTCCGATGTCGTTAGTTTTCTTCTTAATCGAACGGTAGAACTTCCCATACAGCTGATCTCTGTTTAAAACAATGTCATCTGGGATCTCGTCGAAGGTGTTCTTGGGTATGTTGAACTTGGTGGCCCCGCTCACGACAGTGACGGCCGGCGAATAAAACATGTCTTCTAGTGGAACGTCCATCTCACTCTCCAGCTTGACAACACGGACGGCAACGATCTTGTTATGGCTACTCTTCATGTGTTCTTTGTAGGCCGTCGCAGTGTCGAACTGAACAACGCAATCGTAGCACTTGAAGTCGTTTTCATGCTTGTGCAACATGTGACGCATTCGCGTTGGTTTCTTCTTGAACGTTTCGTTGCAGAGTTGACAGCCATAGTGCTTGCCAATGCTGTGATACCGGACCAAATGCGTCTTGAAGAAAGTTTTTACGATTGTTTTATGACATGCCATGCATCTGAAGCTTTTGTCATCTTTGTCATTGATATGTTGAGCGACGAAATCAGCGTAAGACAATAGTTGTAAAGTTTCTGAGGCTTCTGACGAGCCGTTGCCGTTAAACGATGACTCGAGGGTGTTGTTGGCCGAACTTCTTGGCTGTTTCACTATCACTCTCTGTAAAAAATTGAGAATTTTAAAAAAAATGCTATAGTTGATCACACAAGTGTCTTACCTTTGGCATTTCAGCGAATCTCAGTCTGTCTAGCGGGATGTCAACCTCATCAGCCAGCTTGAGAATGTGCACATTGATGTTTGTTTTGTGGGCTTCCTTCATGTGTTTCTTATAAGTTATGGAGTAGTAGAACTGAATTGGGCACTTCGTACAAAGGTAGTCGTTCGGGTGAACTTCCAGCATGTGCTTGCGACGCAGTTCTCCAATAAGGAATCCGGCCGAGCACAATTCGCACTTGTAGCCGTCTGAAGTTGTGTGCTTGTTTCTCATGTGTTGGCTAATCGAAGTTCTTAAGAACGTTTTGTCACACGGTTTGCACGTTATGTGGCCGTTGTCAAGTTCGATTGTGTGTTGAGCGATAAATTCATTGTAACTGAGACCTTCTTCGTCATCCGGATCTCCAAATAAGGGGCTGTCGTCGTTGCCAAAGATTGAGTGCATGATGATTTCATCAAGTCGCGGTTCTACTTTCACTTGCGGTCGAAGGAAGACGTCGTTATGGGTTTTTTTAGACGTGGAAGGTCCGTTTTTTATCGGTGCATTGACAGACGTTGAAAGCACTGTTGATGATGAGCTTTCGTCTTGCCAGATGTCGTCTTCAGCGTGTTTGTAAGCAGCATATTTGATTTCATTTGTTGAAATGTCTGGAACTTCCAACGGAGATTTTCCCGACGTTTCTGTGTGTCCGTGCTCGACCAGCATATGGTCGGAGAATTTAGAATAATTCTGGAACTGCAGTGCGCACTCGTGGCACTTGTATTCGTTCGGGTGGAAAATTTGCATGTGTCTCACACGCAGCGATGCAAAATCTAAACGGAGATCACAGAACGGGCATTTATACGGTTGCATGAGCGCATGTTCGTGCATCAAATGGTGATGAACGGACCCATTAGGAACGACTTTGTTACAAGGTTCGCATCTGCGACTATCTTTGCCGGTACTTCGGAAGTATTTTGCAAGGAACATGGACCGTATGAGTCCACCTTCTGTTGGCACTGACTCGTAAGCTGCTTCATACTGTTCTTCTGGCTCAGGTTCGGGGTCATGGACAATTGACGGCACTGTGGAGTCGTCTCCGCCACGAATAATCTTAGCAACGTACATGACTTGATTCAAGTTTAAATCCACTTCATACTGGTCAGTGTCGTCCACTTCAATGTCATGTTGTTGCTTCAAGTGCAATGCGTATCTCGAATTACGGTAAAACTGAATATTGCAGGCTTGGCAATGGAACATTCCGCGATGTCTGTGAAGAATTATGAATTTTCAAAATGGTTTAATTGATCACACAAGTGTCTTACCTCTCAGCCATGTGCTGAATCCTGTGTTCAGGTCGGAAGAAGGCTTCAGGGCACACGGCACATTTGAACGCGCCGGTCGTTGCGTGACGTGACTTCACGTGACTCCCAATGTTTCGCTTTCGTAACGTCCGATCGCAGACTAGACATTTGTAGTCTGAGTCGTTGTCTTCAAGGAAATTGAGTCTGAACTCTTCGAAAGTCAGTTCTCGATTATCATCTTTGTACATTTGCAACGACGCTGGGACTGGCTTGATCGTCGCCCTGCTCTTCGGTACATCTTCGATGAAAATTTCTTCAGGCTCCGGAATGACTTCCTCTTCAGACTTGTGAGCCGTGAATCGGATGCAGTCAATCTTTAGATCAGGTTCTTCGCCCAGTGAAGGCAACGAATTCACCGTCTCGCGGTGGTTCTCCCACATGTGATTGACATAGTTAGCGTGTTGAGATGACTGGACGTGACAGATATGACAACGGTACTCGCTCGGGTGGCACCGATTCATGTGACTCAATCGTCCTAACTGCTTCACAGATCTTTCGTTGCAAAAAGCGCATTTAAACGGCTTTTGGACTGCGTGTCTCCAGAGAATGTGGCTGTGAATGCTCGAATACTGCATGTCTTGCTGACACACGGTGCACTGATGTTTGCCATCTGGCATTTGCTTCAAATACTTCTTAACAAACTCTTCCTTCGGCATCGGGACTTCAGCACGGCTGTTTGCTGCTGGCGCACACGCCACACTTAATCTTCTTTGAATCGGACATGATGAGTAGTCGAAGGTTGACATGTCTTCAATGAACTTCATCGTGTCGCTTCCCAAGTCGTAACGATCTTGACCTTCTAGTGGCTTGAAATTCTTCGCTTTGACTCCATGAATTTCCATGTGAGCGTCATACTTGTAAATGCGGTCGAACTGCACGTTGCAATTTTGGCAACGGTATGAAGTAGGATGCGTGGCCTGCATATGTCGAGTCCGGTAATCGCTTCGGAAGAAGGCTTCTGTACAGACTTCACAGCGGTATGTTTTCACCGAGGCGTGTTTATTCTTCAAGTGGTTAAAAACGTTGCGTCGTCCGACGTCGAAATTGCAAGCCAAGCATCGAGTCGCATCTTGAGTCTTGTGCACCATGAATTTCTCAATAAACTCATCGCGAGTGTACTTAGGAACGTTGCGCGTTTTCGGCTTGTCTGGAACTGTAATTTTTTTCTTGTTTTTGCATTGGTGCTGAGTCAGTGAGTTGTGCGATTTGAACACTGCATCGCAAGTCTGGCATGAGTGGACAGTGAACGGCCCGCTCTGAACACTATCTTCACCTTCGCTGAATGCGTCGACCCAGGACTCGTTGTCTGTTGGATCGGGATGAGTTGTTTCGATGTGTTCTTGTAGAACTTTGTCCGTCTTGAACTTGACGGTGCAGCCAAACGGACACTCGAACGATTGCTGCTGCTCAATGACGATGTTGTGTTCCTTAGCCAGGTGGAGAAGATATGATTCCTTATAGTGTAGGATAAGACCACATTCCGAGCACTTCAAATCACAATCTGCACTGTGCTTTTGAAGCGCTTGCTTGTTGCAGAACTTTGTTTGACAGCCCTCGCACTCGGGGATCTCAGTGACAGGCTCAACTTGTACAACAGCCTCGGTCTGTCCATTTAGTCTGAATTCATTGTATTTCTGTGGATGACGGATGCGAACATGTTGCTTTAAGTGCATCTTGCTCCCAAATCGTCGCTTGCAAAAATTACACCGGTTGACGCTGTGGTGGTTTCTCTTGTGACGAAGCATTGCTTTCACACTGAACATGTGCTTATTGCAGATGTTGCACAGAAGGTTCGATGAAGGGGATTCAGATTTTTCCTTGTTCGAGGTGGTTGGCATTGGCGGTGAGGGGAAGCCACTGTCTGGAGATTTATCATTTGCAGCGATGGAAGGTTGTTCTTCTGGAGACTGTTCAGGCTCGTCGTGGTCAGTGAAATCGGGTTCGTAGTCAATGATTTCATCTTCGTCAGTTTGTTCGTTGTCCTGAACATACAGAACCGGCTCCTGTATGCGGGGTCTATTAAGAAAAATTTGTGAGACCCTGAATCTAAAAATTCTAAAATTTCCACTTACGGTTCCAGCTCGATGAGCAGGTCTTCGGAGAAAGTTGCATCAGGATCGAGCGTTCGGGGTTCCAGAATCATCGGAACATTCTCTGCGTGGTGCTCAATCTCATCGAGAGTATGACTGTCAGCTTTTTCCTGCTTAATCGAGACTCTCTGTGCATCCAGACAGGGGGTCAGTTCAGTCAACAGTTTGATGTACGAGTTTTCTGCTTGACACTTGAAAAAGTAGGCGCTGCGAATACTGCAACTGCAAACAACGCAAATCTTTTTCGGCAATGCGTCGGTCTCGTGAACCTGTGAATGGAATGATTTAGTTCCTGGTGAACGAACGACAGATGATTAAAAGTACATACCGGGTGATTGGCAATGGCAGCGAGCATCTCAGAGAACTTCATTTTTTTCGAGGGCATTGTTTGATCCTCGGTGAAAATCGAAATGAGTTCGTTCTTGGACTCTTGCACGCCAACGCATGTTCTACACGTCTTCCTGGCATCGTTGTTGTTGTTGAGGACACTTTCGTAGT
The DNA here is from genome assembly GCA_000775305.1 of Belgica antarctica. NCBI lineage: Eukaryota > Metazoa > Arthropoda > Insecta > Diptera > Chironomidae > Belgica > Belgica antarctica. Next base: position 20,853 of record JPYR01000751.1, on the reverse strand, counting down.
CCATTTTATTTACTTGTAGCGCTTTCTTATCCGTATTTATAGCTGAAAATACTGTTTCTTAAAAGTTCTTCTTGTTTTTTGTATTTTTTATGATTTGACTAAACCGACCAAACCAAAAAGTCGTAGTTTCAGGCCCCGGTTTGTTTTGAATACCGAATTTAAGAGACAAAGTATGGAAAGAAAAACGCGATCAGGAAAAGTAGCAGCTGTGCCCGTAGATCCACCTGCAGGAAAGGTAAGCCGTTTCGAGGCAATGTTGAATTCGTTGGATTTGACCCGACAATCGATTTTAGAAACGGGGCCGCAAGAAAAAGTCTGAAATTCTTGAAGCCGAAGGTTCTGTAGAGCCGCTGGTAGTGGCTTCAACGAGAAGAAGTGCTAGAGGACGACGTGAGTTCATGCAATCATTTGTTGGCAATTTTAATTGAAATTTTCTAATTTATTCTGATTCAGAGCTTTCAATTAGCGAAACATCAGTATCCGAAGCTGACGATGGTAACCTTAGCACAATATCAACCATGACATCGGAATCATCGATGCTTGCTGATGACGTAGTCACAGAATATGATCTCACAACTCCAAGCGAAGAGTTTTCTGAGAGTTTGTCAGAAGGAACTGCTTCACAGCTTGTCGAACCACCACCGGAGGTTCAAGAAACGACTGGATTTGAAGTGGAACTTAAACCAGAGCAGACAGAGCCACCATTAGAGTACCCTCAGTTCATTGTGGAACAAGAAACTCTCGCAGAACCACACGTTCCCGATGTAGATGTTGCAAATCTCGAACTGCAACTCAGCGATATTGCCATCGGTCAAAATGTCGAGGAGCTCGCAGTGAAAACTGAGCTGCAAGAAATCATGCATCAAGATGTTGAGATGACTGATGCTCAAGTGGACTCACATGCTATTCAAACAGAAACGCTGGTCGAAGAGATTCAGTTAAAAGTGGAAGAAGCCAGAGAAGAGACTTCTTTTGACACTTCAGTCGATTTGCTGGACATTGAAGATAACTCAAAATTCGTTCGACGTTCTCGTCGGCTCCAAAGCATCTACTTGGAACCAGCAACTCCTGTTCCGTCAGAAATTACACCAGCAATTGTTGATGCTGATGTGGATACAAAACCTGTCATTCTCGTTCTAGAACCGCCGGCTTTGCCTATGGAAATCAAAATTGAAGACGAGACTCTCACACCTGCTGAGCCTGAAACAAAACCAGAAGTTGTGGTGAAGCCACCAGAAATTCGAAAAAGAGTTGAACACACCGACGAGCGTCTCAAACGATACGAGACCATCCGTGACAACATCTTTATGAAAAAAGCCGACAAGAAAGTGTGCAAGGCCAACAAAACTATGAAATGTGACTGCACAATCACCGAAGAAGAAGTCAAGAACGGCGAAATGGGCTGTCAATACAATTGCATCAATCGGCTGTTGTACATCGAGTGCGGACCCAAATGTTATTGCGGAGAATACTGCGACAACCAGCAGTTCCAGCGCTACAACTATTCAAACTGCAGCGTCTTTGACACCATCGTCAAAGGCTTCGGTATTCGCGCCGACCATGACATTCCTGCCGAAACTTTCATCATCGAATACGTCGGTGAGGTTTTGGACAACAAACAATTCGAGAAGCGCGCCAAGAAGTATTCAGAGAACAAAAATGTTCATTACTACTTCATGGCTCTCAAAAGCAACGCAATCATTGACGCCACAAAGAAGGGAAACATTTCCCGTTTCATCAACCACAGTTGCGATCCAAACGCTGAGACCCAAAAGTGGACAGTCAACGGTGAGCTTCGAGTTGGTTTCTTCAGCAAGAAAGATGTCAAGGCTGGAGAAGAGATTACTTTCGATTATCAGTACCAGCGATACGGAAAGGAAGCTCAGCAGTGCTTTTGTGAGGCACCAAACTGCCGCGGCTGGATCGGCGAAAACCCAGAAGAGAACATAGACGAAGAAGACGAGACACTCGAGAGCCCCGAAGTCGAAGACTCAAAGTTCAAGAAAACAAAGGCTAAGAAGGGCCGCAAACCAAAGGCTTCAGTCGAGGTAGAAATCAAGGACGAGTCTTCTTCAGAAGATGAAAGCGAAGTCAAGGCACCGGTGAAGAAACGCGAGCCGGCAAGGAAACTTCTCGCTATGAAGATGAAGAAACGACAGGAGATGTTCGACGATCTGGAGATTGAAGGCGAAATTAATGACTTGACAGCATCTGGGCTGAAGAATCGAGCTAACACAATCAGACTCAGCCGATTGATCGTTCGTGCGAAGAATGTAGAAGCTCGATGTCGTCTGTTAAAGATCCTTATCAACGGTGACATGCCGTGCTGCCGTCTCTTCTTGGACTACAACGGACTCAAACTGCTGCAACAGTGGATGGTCGACCTGAACGTCAAGAGCTCCATTCCTGACCTTGGACTGTCCATTGAGATGATGAAAACTCTCGACTTCCTGCCGATCATCAACAAAACAGTTTTGAGAACATCTAAAGTTCTCGATCGCGTTGAAAAGTGGAAAAACTTGGACTTGGAGAAGAAAAAGATCACGAAAGACTTGGAGAAGAAGAAATTGACGAAGGAAGAACGTCGACAGGCCAAGCTTGACAAGAAAAAGAACAAGGAAGCTGACAGGAAGACCGGATCTATCAGCGAAGACCAAAGCAAACCAGATAATCCTGAACAAAGTACTGCCGAACCGCAGCCAGAGAGCATGAATACATCACAGCCGATCGAAGAAAGCGCCGAAGAAGTTGAGCTCATGAATCTCAAGCTGGAAGTCAAGAGACTTGCTTCGGAGCTGCTTGAGAAGTGGGAAGGCTTGCAAGAAGACTTCAAGATCCCGAAGAAGGAAAAACAGGAAATCATGATCGAACACGAGCGCGAAGCCGATGACTGGGACGATGGCGAGACAGCGGTTCCGTTGAGCAACGATCGCTACAAAAATCGTTTCGGCGATGTTTCAGCACAGGCTGGAGTCAACAGAGCCACGGCAGCTCCTTACAGAAAGCAGTTTGATCCACTCGTGTCAAAACAGCAGCGTCGCCAGATGTTCGAGATGCAAATCGCTCAGAAAGACACTGAGAAGCGGATGTCGATGCTTCACTACAATAACTGTGCAATTTTCGGGCTGAACTCGAACACGACAAATCCGCTAGATGTTCCCGTGAGAGTGAATCGAGTGACTGGCGAATACAACACGATCGATGGTCGCGCTGCACCACCACCGCCGAACCACTACCAGTTCAAGTACGAACCGTACGCATTGCCCACAAATCCCGTCGACTATCACTTGCCACCGATCGACCTCCCCGACCACTGGCGCTTTGCAATCGATGAGCTGGGTCGAATATATTACTATCATGAGAAAATTCGCCAATCTCAATGGGAAGCGCCGATCAAAATTCTTCCACTCAAGTTGAACGTCGAAAACGAAGCCGAAATTCCAGACTCGGACGAATCAACGACTGAAACTGAAGATTCTGAAGAAGAAGAATTGCGAGAGCTCTTGGACATGCTTAAACGCAAAAAGTATATACCGCCAGTTCAAACGAGTGCTAACAACCCGTTGATACTTGCGAATGCTGAGGGCGAAGAAGAAGAGTTGGAAAAGAAAATTATGAGCAACATGATGAAGATCGACCAGCCTTTGAAGCTTCAAACTCACCAGAAGAGATTGAAGAAGAAAAAGCGACACGGGCTGACGTCAGTTCAGTTCATCCGTCCGAGAACGGAGTCTGAAAAGATTTACGGCCGTGCAGAGTCGAAGCGATACAAGGAAGTCAAGGAACAGCTGCGACAGAAAAAGCGTCGCATCCTAAAGGGTGAAGCACAGCCCAATGATGGATCATCTGAAGACGACGACGATGATGTTGCTTTGGATGTCTCAATTGAATCTCGGCGTTGTGTCGATGAACTGGACATTCTGGAACAGTCTGAACTAGAACGCAACAAAGCGAAGAAAGAACTAGAAAAGCGATGCAAGAAGCCAAAGCCAGTTGTGGTGGATCCAGTCGAAATCAAGCGACAGTTCCGGGATGAAATCAAGCGCGAAATTGCAAAATTCTTGCAGCCTTATCGCGAAGACTCTTGCGAAAACGGAAAAATCACGAACGACATCGACTTCAACAGCTTGATCAACAAGGTAAGAAAGTTCAAACGTCGATGTGTAACATTTTTTTATAAATTTCCACTCCTCAGCTGACATTCTCGGTTCTCACTAAGGAATCAAAGCATTGCCAGTCAACCAGCAGCGTTTTGAAAGCCACCGAGTCAGTGAAACTGAAGACGAAGGAATACATTAAGAAATACATGGGCAAGTTCGTGGGTCACTATCAGCGCAAAGAAGAAGAACAAGATTACGCAAACATCTTGAACAAGATTTAAAAGCAGTTAGAACGAAAGATTAATTTAAAGATTTTAGCCTTTGACATGTCACTTTATTGAATCTTTCTGTAGTTTATCTTGAAAATAGACGTCAAATGCTATTAAAGTCTTATCTGTAGCTGAGCTTTTAATAAATAAATCTTTGTTCTTTTCGTGCCTGAGAAACTTTCAATGTCACGCGTGATCGAAACGTTTTTGTTTTCTTGAAAGGTGAACATTTTGGGTCAGGTTCTTGTGATTAGGTTTGTATTTTAATATTTTTAAAGTCAGTCGTCGCTTGCATTTCAACTCGTGAACATGGCAAATATTGCGGAGAAAATCGCTGATTCAGCCGGTGCTGGTGCCAGCAAGTTTGCACAAGAGTTCTTGAAAGCTCAGCAAAATATTCGCGATAAATTCTCTACTCCGGACTCGTTCCAGAAGCTTCTCAGCAAATTGAAAGACATGACAGCCGAGGAAAGGGAGAGTTTCAAGGAAAGCATCGCCAAGAACTTCAATAAGTTCAAGCATACCTTGAGCAAAGAAAAGAAGCTGACCAGTGCATCGTATGCGCAATATGGATTGTTCATTTTCATGGTTCTTATCGTTGTCGTCGTGATAGGTGAGAATTTGTTTACTTCAAACAAGCAACGTCGAATCTCGGACTTTCTTCTTGCGATTATCTTTATCAATTTTCGTTATGCTGATTGTATTTCTTCGAATTCTCAATAAGTCTTAATTTTTCAAGCGGCTTAAATGATTAAAGTCTTATCAAATGTTGGCCGTTTCACTCTCAGAGAGACCGAACAATCGAATTGATTAGATAACACCTTTCTGGATCGAGTAATTATCGCATTTTGCATCATAATTGTTGAGTGTCGTTGAAGCATAACGCGTGGCAAGTGGAAGCTCCGAAAAATATTTGAGCAAAAATGGGCGAAGAAGCATTTTCCGGTGGCAAAATGAAAGGCGCGATGGAAGAGTTGATGAAGTCAGAAGAAGGTCGCGAGTTAGCTTCGAAAATCCGTGAAAAGCTTAAACAATTGAACGACGCGTACAAAGATCTCTCGGGCGACGAGAAGAAAAACTTTCTTGAGGATTTCAGAAGCAAGTTCTCTGACTCACTCGGAGAATTGACCGACTCGCTGAAAACTAAGCTTCCTGACAGCGGCGCTGACGGATCTTTTAGATTGCGTGAAGATAGAGCGACCGCCAGTTTCGGATTTTACAATAACTTGCCCTTTATTCTCGCGGTGTCCTTTATCGTTTTAGTATTCGGTTCGTTAAGGTTCAGTTTTGCCTGCGTTTGTCTAACAAATGTATTCTACTTCAAGCATTCTTCGGTCGAAAACTGTACCGGTCAATCAAAGAGAAGGAAACGAAGAAAGAATGGAAGCCAAAGAAGCTGCTAAAGAAGACTCTATCGCCCCCAGCATCACCACAATCCAGGAAATTGAAATAGAATGCTTTTTTTTTGCTGTTTATTCGTTGAATAAAATTTCATTTTTCATCGACCGTTAATTCTTGTTTGCACGCTTCAAACCGTCGACTCTGGAAGTATTCAAACCGTCGAGTGCGGGAGCGGTCACTGGGAAAAAATTTAGAGAGTCGAGAAAAATAAGCCACTTTTCTTAGGTATGGCTTACCTTAATTTCCTGTTCGTACTCATCGGTTTTACATTCATAATATCGTCGGGCATCCACATATTCTCGCGCGGGTTCTTGCTGACGAGGACATCATTCACCGAGAAGCGAGTTTGCAGTAAATTTTTAATTACTTTGAATGGCAATCAGTGTCTAAGCGACGACAAGGTAAACAATGATATAATCAAAGGCAGGGCGATGCTTTATGACTGATCTTTTATCTCAAGAAATCATGCAACAACGAGGTCATCGGAGACTTTTTCGCGAAAATCTCTAATTCGTCCTCAGAAACGCTCTGCTTCGAAAGGAAGAGCAAAGTTATTGTTTTGCTAATCGACGCCCTGAAGTATGAGTTCGGCGTGTATGACGAGAATGTGACGAGCCCACTGGCGTATCAGAACAAACTTCCGATCATCAAGGAGCTTATTCAACAACATCCGGACAACACCAGGCTTTTAAAATTTTTAGCAGATCCGCCCACAACGACGCTGCAGAGGCTGAAAGGAATGACAACCGGAAGCTTGCCGACGTTCATCGACATGGGATCGAACTTTGCAACGCCCGAGATAAATGAAGACAATGTCATCGATCAAATCTCCAGCAACAACCTGTCAGCAGTCTTCATGGGCGACAGCACTTGGGTCGAGCTGTTCCCCAACCGATTCAAGAGGAAATATTCTTACCCAAGTTTCAACATCTACGATCTAGACAGTGTCGACAAAGCAATACTCAAGCACCTTCCGAAGGAGATGGAGAAAAACGACTGGGATGTCATGATAGCACACTTTCTAGGTGTCGACCATTGCGGTCACAAACACGGACCGATGCACAACGAAATGGCGCGAAAGCTGACAGAGATGAACGAAGTCATCAAAAAGCTTGCGGAGACCATCGACAATGACACGATGCTTATAGGTGAGTACTTGAGAATGGTTAAATTGAAGGACATTTAACATTTCAATTATTTTAGTCATGGGAGATCATGGAATGACTGTCGAAGGAGATCACGGCGGCTCGTCTGAAGATGAAACCGAAGCATTGCTGTTCGCTTATTCAAAAAGTGTTCCATTCGTTCCAACGAGCTATGAAGACAATTTGAAAGAAATGCAGCAGATCGATTTGTCACCGACGCTGGCCACGATTCTCGGAATTCCGGTGCCATTTTCATCCCTTGGAACAGTTCAACTGCAATTGCTTCCTGATGTGACGTTAGGAAATATTTCCCGCCACGACATTCTGACTGCACATTTGTGGCACAACGCAAAGCAAATCAAGAACTATTTTACTAAGTACTCAGAAGAACACCAGGAAACGTTCAGTCACGAAGATCTCGAAAACTTTGAAACGAAGTTCGAAGTGCTGGAGTACCGAGTTAGCTCGCTTCAAAACGACGAAGCCTTTAAAAGCTTCGCCAAAGATGTGAGAAAGGACTTGAACGGCGTTCTCGAGATGTGTCGCAACATCTGGATCAAGTTCAACACGCAATTGATGGCACAGGGAATGATTCTGACACTGCTAGGAATCTTCACAGCCTTCATCTTGATTTTCAACGTGCCGCTGACCGAGTATCCAAGAGTCTTTAGTAGCAACCTCGTCATGTTTCTGCTGCCAACAAGCTTCATTAGTGCTGGTGTCGGCTACTTCCTTCACCAGAAAATGGGCTGGGAAGATCCGACCTTATGCGCCATGTTCAGCGCGTCAGCTTGGAACATTCTAGTCTTCGAGTTTATCGTGGCTCAGTATTGGAGTGTCATCGCCGACGAAATGAGCTCCGTCAAGAAGTTAACAAACATCCTGCCTCGAATCACCTTCATGTGCACGATTCTCGTCTTCTTCTCGAACAGCTTCATTGTCAATGAACAGAAAATTCTAAGCTTCCTGATCGCCGCGCAAGTCGTTTACGCAACCAGTCAATTCCGCAACGAAATCTCCGACATCAAAGGAAAGGTCAAGCTCATCTCGTTCCTGAGATCAACGTTCGTGACAGTCTTCTTGGGATCTTCAGTCGCAATTTTAGTATTATTAAGACTCTCGCACAATTACTTCAAATGCCGCGAAGAACAAGGGAACTGCTGGTCCGAAGTCGCCAGCACAGAAACAGGAAAGAAAGACAAGTTGGACCTGATGCCCGCTGTTGTTCTTATCATCTCCGTGTGCGTGGCCAGGATTTTCCTGAAATCAAGCGGAAATCTCACCGGATTCTCGAAGCACGTTCTGGTGATGAAGTTCGGACCGATGCTGTCTGTCATCGCCACTTGTGGGCACATGATCCTGTCCCAGAACCATCGAGCAAGCGCGTCCAAGCTGATGATACCGCAAATCCACTTGGATGCACTCGCTTGGCTTGTTTATGGCGTCTTCGCCGTCGAAGTGTTAGTAATTCTAGTCAGCCCCCTGATGATCCATGTCGTCGAAAGGAGCAACCAGTTCAGCATATCGAACTACGATTATGCAGTTCCGCAGCTTTTTAACTACGTGAGAAAAGTTTTCAACCAAGACCCGAAAGCCAAGACCGGTCAGATTCCAATCATCTACGGATTCGCGACCATCTACTCGTCGGTGTTTGTTGCCTTCGGGACTTCACTCTTGATTGTGCTTTCGTTGCTGCTTAGCATGAAGACCATGAACGGGCTTCTAATAACAGTCGCCATGGGAATCGGGATTTTAATTATTTTCTCCATCCTGAGATTCGAAAGCACTCAGAAGGCGGTCGATTGCCTCAAACCTCAGTTCTCTGTCGTTGTGGCTTGGTTCGTGCTGTTGAACTACGGATTCTACGCAACTTCCCATCAGCCGACCATCTCCCAAATAGACTGGAGTGCTGCGTTTGTCGGACGAGCTGCCAATTTCGATCATTCCAGCTTCATTTCTGCCCTGTTGGTGCTGCTCAGCACCTTCAACACCCATCTTCTCTTTCACATTATTTATCCCATCATTGTTTTGTTCCCGTTCATGATCTACGCTTTGTACCCGAAACTGTCAATCAACCTTCGCTCGTTGGACAAGAAAGGCAAAGAAGAAAGACCTGTGGAGTACACGAAAATAACTCTGAACGGAAGCGACGATAAAGATCGCAGTCACGCTGACTTCAACACGGCACGTGGCGAGGTTTTTCTGTATGAAAACGAAAGTATTTTCATTTCATCCGTCTTTCGAGTTGGTTGTCAACTTCTGATTCTGCAAGGAGTCAAGGCGATGTCGTCGATGATCGCTTGCACGATCCTGGCGAGGCACTTGATGGTCTGGAAGATCTTCGCACCGCGGTTCATCTACGAAGGCATCGCTTCGTACGTTTCGTTTGTAGCAATAATTCTTGGTTTTGCGCTGCTCTTGCGCATCCACAGCTCGGTTAAAAAGCTTGTCGATAAAATTTATGTAAGAACATAAAATTCAACTGCCACAGTCGTTTGTTAGCTTATGATAGAAACAAAATAAAGAAATTCTAGTTGATCCAAAGATTCAAAAATAAATTTTCTTTAGCATTTTTATTAATAAAAAAAAGTGGGCTTTTAATTGCTTCCATTAAAATAATCATTTAATACAAAACTGGGATAAACTCAGATTGCATGCTCAGTAATCGATAACTTACAAATTAAAAATTAAATTAGTTACACAATTATTTGCCACGTTATCATCGAAATGTGTTAAAGTCTCGAACGTCGAAGAAGTGGGCAAGAAAAAAATAACTTTCTCGGTCACGTTTAATTATTCCACATATCGAAAATGCTTGTCTATGAAGTTTAATGAACTATCTAAGATTATAAGTTTTCTTTTTCATCTTTTTTGAGAAACATTAAATCAGTTCTACAATGTCCACAATAGTAGTAACTAGTTCAAATAAACTGATCAAAAAGTCTTCTTTTGACGCGCAACCACTGAAAACCTGCTTTCTTCGTTTGCTTCGACGTAGAAGCTTTAATTTTTAATCAGATATATTTACACAGGATGTGCAGTTTCCGCCTTGCGACATTTACAGGCTTGAATAGTTTTGACATAAAAGAAAAATTGCGTTTCGTGGAGAACGCGTGGAGGGAAGAAATAAGAGAACCCTACAAAAACACCCGCGTTAGATGCTGAGACGGCCAGAAATACCAAATTTAGAAACTACTGGACCTTCAATCAGCCATCAAGCCCGTCATGTAGAAAACTCTTGTGCTGCAGAGACCTTCAACCAAGCATGTCCGATAATTTCTGTTCCTTTGTGCACGTTACAACAACGAGTGATTTTATTTAAGAGATTTATGCTGGCTTCGTTTTCGTTTTCTTGTCGATAAAAGCGTCAGCATCTAAGCTGTATAGAAATGTTATTTACAAGGACAAAGCTGAACACAGAGAAAAAAGTTCTTTTGATTGGAATCAAAAGCCTTTCAGAAGGAATATTTCGAGTCTGAATTTTGAATGTAAGAAATTGTCGTCAGTGAACAATCCTTTTCTTGTTCTTCGTTTCCATATTTTTAAAGTTTCCAAAATGCTTTGGACCTGGCCTTTGCTGATACTCGCTTCAATGCTGGTGTGCTTCTTTGTAATCGCTTTGGTCCATCGTGAAGAAGTCTTCGAGTTTCCACTGCAGAGTCTCGAAGGTGGGGCGGCGGATCGGGTCCTTGTGCCAGCATTCAAGCATGATCTCGTACAAAGCAGGGTTGCAGTTCGGCGGCATTGGCATGCGGTAGCCGTGTTCAACTTGGCTCAATACCTCGGCGTTTGTCATACCTTAAATGAAAAAATTGGTTAGGGGAATTTCAGAAACAATTGGCAGCTGATGACTCACCTGGATAAGGTAATCTTCCATATGTAACTAATTCAGTCAGCAAAATACCGAAACTCCACACGTCACTTTTGATTGAGAAGCGGCTGTAATTGGCTGCTTCGGGTGCTGTCCATTTGATCGGGAAGCGGGCGCCAACTCGGGCCTCATACTCATCTTCCTTTATGAGTCTAGCTAAGCCGAAATCTGCGATCTTAACGATGTTGTTGTCGCCAACAAGTACATTTCTCGCCGCTAAATCTCTGTGAATGTAGTTCTGCGACTCCAAGTAAGCCATACCGGCAGCGATTTGTGCGGACATGTCAATGAGTTGTGGAAGTTTCAAGTTGCGTCCTTTGCCTTGCAAGAATTCAAGCAACGATCCGTGCTTCATCAGCTCCGTGATGATGTAGATTGGTTCTTCAAGCGTGCAGACAGCGTACAACTGAATAAGCTTGCTGTGCCGCAACTTCTTCATGATCTGCGCTTCTGCCAAGAAATCTTTCGGGTCCATTGTGCCAGACTTCAACGTCTTGATTGCAACCGGCGTCGTGTTGTTCCACAAACCTTCCCAAACGTCACCGAACTGTCCAGATCCGAGTTTCTTAACGAACCGCAGCGAATTTCTGTCAATTTCCCATTGGTCGCGGGTGCGATGCGAGAGCCCATCAGTGACAGGTTTTTCGATCTAGATTGGGGAGATGAACAGACAGGATTTAAAATTCAGTCGAGCAGAATTGTGAAGTGGAAAAGTTCATGCTAAACACGGAATTGTTAACAAAAATCTCTTCACGGAGTATATTATCAGGGGGGTAATCAGAAAATGACACGAAATGCTGTGGCTTTTGTTGAGATTTAAAAGGATAAGTGCAGTAATCTCTATGGACTAAGAAAGATGCTGAAAATGTAGAACTACTTTCGGCGAGTCGATTGTCTTGGAGCGTGGATTTGTGCCCAGAAGTCTTCTAGATGAGTTTTCATTAAAAACCACAAAGGAGAAAACTAACAAACACCGAATTGAATAATGAAAAAGATAAAAAATCGAAGGATTATCAACGAGAAATAATTTTGAAACAGAAAATTACAAAAAGGAAGGATGTGAGCCCTACCTCAAACATTGTCAAATAACTGCTCGACTTTATTTTCAATGAAAGTTCGATTTGTTAGTCAGAATTAATTATGAGATAATTGTGATGTTTGAGATATTTTGTTGTTTCAATTTTTTAAGAAATAAGCGCAATGTCGGGTAAAAGGGAAGAAAAAGAAAAGAAAAATCTATTCTTGTAAGAGATTCTGATCAATAAAAGAATTTTGAAATGATCAATAATTTATCTTCTCTGTGGTCACCATATTGTTGCAAAAATTCGTTTATGATCGAGCGAAACATGAAAACAAAACGGTTCTTCGTAATTACCTGAACGCAAGGTTTACACAGATTCACACAAAGACCGTCGGAGTCTTTCGAATAGTGTTCCACGAGCTCTTGCAGGGTTCTGAACGTTGTGCGCCGCGCGATGAAGAAGCCGCCCTCGTCCAACTGGCGTATTCGGTAATGCTTAACTGTGTCGCCATCTCGCACGGACAAGGAGTAGTCGTTGTGCCGGCTCTCCGAGTCGCGAATCAAGAATGCACCATGTTCGTTCTCTGGCAGCAGAAGCTTCTTCTCCGCTTCTATTCTCTTGATCTTCCGGAAGTACCATGGTTCTGCTTCGATTGACTTAAGTTTGGCAACATAGTTTGATGGAATGTAGCCTTCCTGGCGTGTCTTTTTGCTTCTTGCCAGCCACCAATCGCCCTAAAACGAAAAAAAAGTAGAATTCGATGAGAACAAGCACTGCAAAGTGTAAATGGGGAAACTTTAAAGCACAAATGATGATTACGTTGGATAATTATAAGGTGAAGTGGGATGGAAAGGACTTTAATTAAGGTGAACTGCCACATTGGGTCGTTAAGAAGCTTGAAACTTAGTCAGTGTTGATTAAAAATGTATGCGGTGAAGGCCGATTTTCTCTTTTCCAACATGAGAACTTCTAACAATCATAACTGAACGTGGTTTAGCAAAACATATGAAAATGAGAGAGCTCAGATGGTAATTAATCGAAATTTACAAGAGGTATTGGTGTGTCCACCAAAACAGCATTCGAAACTATTTTCAACTCTCAACGTTCTTGCCGTCTGTTGTGGTGATTTGGAAAGAATTTAATGCTCGTTTACTATTTATAACATGCATGCAGCAGCATTATGTTTATGCTTTTGAAGAAACATTAGCACTTGGCAGCCATGCGACGACTGCTGTCGCTGAAAAGCTTCACTGGCATGAATGGAAGTCCTTTGTGCAACACAAAACAGAACAAACTGACGCATGAACCTTAGCTTTTGTGTTTTGAGCGAGGAAAGCTTTCGGAAGGTGGAAATGTGAGCAAAAAGTTTGCCTTGCAAAGGTTAACGAGCAGTGAGTGCATATAAGTTGGTCGGCGTATATTAGCGAGCGAGTAGCTTTCGCCGTCTTGCATGATTAATAATCGTTGAAACTTTTGATAATTGACAGGGTATTCATAGATTTTATCACGCGTCTCGAGAACTCGTCATTATGATTCAACATACACTCACGCACACACCAGCATTGTTCGACTCCAAAGCATAAAGGAAGAAAAGAAATAAGAGGTTCGGCTGGGTGTGTAATCAAGACGGTTCTGGGACGATGGATGAAGCAGAGTGGGAGAGAAGAAGGCAAAAACTACGCGAGAAGAACAAAACTCCATGTTCTACCTGAGTATCGTTCAAAATCTCGAGATGTTCTCCCTTTCTAAAGCTGAGATCCTCGTCGGTGCGAGCATCGTAGTCGTAGAGAGCTACAAATATCTTTGTGTTTGCGTTGGGCAGCTCTGGTTCTGGCTGGGGAATTGGAGATGGATTCAGGGGATTGGTTGACGCTGGGTCAGTCGCCTGAATTGGGTCGATGATAACATCCGTCGCGTCGATTTTAGTGGGATCGGAGCGAGGCTTTCCGAAGCACTTGCCCATCTTGTCTACACAATTTCAATCACTGCACTCTCTTATCAATTTCAATGCATTCACTTTTCCAAGAATTTCAATTTTTCACAATCGGAAAAAATGGGCGATAACATGAAATCTCTAGCAAGTGATGCTGCGCTTCGGCATCTTCTAAACTACCACCACACGCACGCACGCGAAACAACAGCCCGATAAATGCGATCCAGTGCCCGATAAATGCGAAAGCAGTGGCTAAAATTGCGATAGCGAATAAATTTTCACTTGAATCGACCTAAGTTTTTTGACGTGAGTTTTTTTCGGGGCTTGTCCGCGGATACGAAGCATAAGACATTAGACACCGAGGATTGAACAGTTTGAAAAAATCGTTGCAAAATATATTTCAATGAGAATCAAGTAGATTTCCTATTGGTTTATTCAGTATTAAATCTTTCGGTATATCTCTAAGAGATAAATTAAATGCCCTTCCATCAGATCCTTGACATCGACTCCCGTGTCTTTGCTTATACTCTCGAGATCGATGTTCCGGCAAGTCAAATTCCACTTCTTCAGGAGGTTCTCAATACTCCAGTCCGAGCTTCGAAGCTGATAGCTGCAGATAAAGGTCGCTTTCGGGTTGTGCTCGAGAAGGAATGCTATGCTTGCAAGCACATCTTCGAATACGGAAGTGTCGTAAAGGCAGTCGGAGCCAAGTATCAGGTCCAAGCCATTTCCGAGATCGTAGAAATCAGTGCCGAGCATTCCTGTGAACGAACAAATCTTGAGAAATTAGATTTAAATTAAGTATTGTACAACAAACCCCAAGTCAGTCCAGTTACGTGGATATCCGTGCCCGGTTTCAGTTTGTTGATATTGCAGATCCGATCGATGTGCGCCAAGGATTTAGGAAGAAGAGCTGAATCACCTGGAAATCACAGTGTTAAAGAATTCGATCAATTATAAAATATCTGTTTTACTTACTCAAAGTCACATTCGCTCCAAGTTTTGCCGCCAGAAGACCAGGCAGACTCGTCCCAGCGCCGATCTCAAGGATATTCTTCCCAGGCATGCACTTCCTCATGTAGAAGATAAATTGTGCAAGAATCTTAGCAGCCGGCCAGGTGTAGAACGAGTAGGCGCCAACAAGAAGTTCGGCTATTATAATTTCGTAAGATTCTTTGCGGTCTTTTGACACGAAGTTGAACTTCTTCACCATTTCTTTGTCTTGGTGGGCGTTCTCGGAATTCATTTCACTTTGATGTTAGAAGCTTTGGGTGAGTTAAAATGGCACTGGAAGCGATTA
>JPYR01000749.1:16227-34690 GCA_000775305.1 Belgica antarctica | reverse complement strand
TTGGCCGTTCTTTTTCTTGACGGCAACGATTGGAGCGGCGAAATCTGCGTATTGTTTATCTGCGTTTATATAAAATGTTAATGCAATGTCATAATCTCAAATTTATCAACACTTTGATGCATAAGACGAGCTTGCTCCGAAAAAAGAGTTAGAATCTTAATTGTATCAAAAATAAAAATAAATCACAATACAATACAATTTTAACCTCAAAATCCATGAAAAACCTTGAATTTTTCCCTCAAAACACATCAACTATCTATTTCTTAATATTTACAACATCAAAACAAATCTAACAACATTTCACAACAACCTACAATCAATGCAGTCACACCAACCAATCCCAAACGGTCCTAAACACCGAACAATTTCGTGTCCTTTAGTCAATCAACGATTGTGCATCGAAATTTCCACTTTCAAAGTGCATCAAAAATGAATCACTCGCACGAGAGTTGTTCGACAAATCTACACTTTGTTACCATCGTCGAGGCCGTATTTACGTTTTCAGCATACCCGTTTTCATCATGAGGCGTTCATTTGTGTGCGGGCGACGCTGCAAAATGACGTCAGTCCACAAAAGCCGAAGGGAAATGATTTGGCGAAGCAGATTTCCTATCACCAGAAAAAGAATGATAAGGGTTGAGTTTGGCGAGAGCTTAACAGTTCTTCTTTAGTTGTCACAGCGAGTGTATCTGATGTTCAGCATCAGTTGTCTAGTTGATTCGCATTTCGGAACGGAAAAGCAAAAACGTATTTATGAGCAAACAAAGCCCTACGGGAGAGAACTTATGCTTGGAGACGCAAATAAATAAATAACATGGAAATTTTGAAGGCAGTAAACCAACTGGATGGCTGGGGAAGTGAAGCCGAGATGGACAATCGCCCTGAAAAGGCAGAGGGCGAGATTTGGGTCAGTTGATCGCCGAGGAAAGTTTTAATGGACAGCGACTGGTGGCGGAAGTAAAGCCGAGCGATTACTGAAACACTCAAATTTAATTAATGAAAGATTACGTCGCTAATAAAGACTCCCGAATGTCACTCTTTATAGCCCTTCCACTTGACGTTATTTATGAACGAGCATCAACAAAGACGAAAAAGATTAATTCACTTTTTATTGCTGCCAAAAGCCTTCAGAGACCACTCGCAGAAATGATGAGAGACGTCGTCGACGGGAGAAGGGAGACAAATATGTATGAAAATGTTATTATGTCGCAGCCTTTTTTGTCGTCGACGCTTTTTATTTGTGTTCAGGGCCATTGCGATGCCCAGCAGAATCATTTGGATCGAAATCGTCGACGGTTTTGAGCTAACAGCAATCAAGTTCGCCTTTCACGTGGTCAGCAGTTGGTGAAGCTCTGAGATGCATTGGAACGGAGCAATTAATTAATTTGACTTGCAATCAAACAAACAGAAACAGCTTCGAGCTGTCGGCCAAGAAGGGAGCGACAGTCGACGAGGGAATAAAATGTTTTACGATGTTTATGTCATCTTCTGTCGTTTGTGAATCTGGAATTTTACGAACGAGAAACATAAAATTTATTATGCTTTGTGCTCTATTTTGTGTTTCATCACAATCGCAATAAAATCGTAGGCCTACAAAGCTTCCCCACACCCACCACCGCAGCCCCAAGTCTCGCCTCCAGCACTGTGTAAACAAACTTCTTTGAATTTTTGAACACTCGAGTGAAATTAATCAAATCTATTTTAGACATTTTTACGTCATCGAGATGGGAAATTTAATGAAAACGCTTGTTAGAAGTTCGGTCGTTGAGAGCTTGAGGTTTTGCAAACGTTGACATGCCCACCCGACTCCATTCCCATCTCGTCTACTTTACTTGGGAGTTCTAACAACTATTTATCAAAAACTTTATGGCATCGAACGACGTTTCAGCTCTAATGATGTGGGAAAGTTTCATTAATTTTTGATTTGGATTATGCTTTGACTCCACCCAAGCACTCCGTTCTACCCCTTTTATCGATTTCAGCCCTTATCAACATCTTCACTCGGGTTTCTCTCGAGTTTTTTTTATCAGAATCTCATAAACTTGTGGGAAAATAAAAGGAGTCGATGTCATTAAATGATCAGCGTTCCTACTTTTGTCACTCAGAAAAGACGAAACTTTTCAAATTTCCACTGCAGCGACACGTCCTACTCGGTTAGAACAGATCCCAGCGCAAAAAGAAATTATGTAGGTTTGGTTAACTTTCATAGCTTCGTCTCCAAATCCAATTAAAGTTGATTAGGATAATTTGGCGATGGAACGAGGCATAAAAACTCATTTCTTTGAAGCTGATTTGTTTCCAGACTTATCAGCGTTTATCGATAACCAAAGATATTACACGACGATTCACGGAATGCGGTAATCATTAAAGAAATAAAGACTTTACCAATCAACCTCATAGCCGTCTTCGTTATGCCTGCACTTGCCCGCCCCAACAATCGAACATTGATGCAGAAGGGGAAAAGCGGAAAAGTAACCTTTTGATAAGCCACAAAAAGTATTAAAAGAAAAAGTTTTTCTCTCTCAATTTCTAGAATAGCTTCAGGGGCTTGTTTGAATAGAACGTTACATTAAAAACCTTGAAACAAAAGGTGAACTGTGCCATTGCTTCAAATATGAATAGAAATATTTCAATTAAAACTTCTGAGTTTAAATGAAAGGCACAAAATAAACTTTATGAATGGTTATTTACATGAGAAGTTAAAGTTGATTGTTTTAGTCGTAGTTTGAAGTGTTTGCAGAGTTATTCAGAAGTTTCCCTACAAGTACCCACCATATGTGTACTGAAATTTAGCCTTATCAACAATGGGCTTTAACAGTCTACGGGTACTTGAGTCAATCTTTCGGTGGTTGAAGGGCCCATGCAGTGTTAGTGCCTTCACTCTTATGAATTTCAAAGTGTGTTTGTAGACACATGGGCACTAGATTAACCTAAAAATAATATCACAACCCCACGCCCTATGGGATGAAGTGCCTATGATTCTTTAGTCATCAGATCGTTTGGTACCCTTGAGTCTTTAGAGACCTTAACAAACGTGATGGTGTCAAACACTTTTGAACACAAAATGACCATAGGGTTAAAAGTAAAATCCATGGACACATGCAGGTTCTTAAAAATTCTTGACAAACACATGACCAATTAATTTCAATCAACTGAATTCCCCAAGTTTATTCTGAAAGTCACAACTTGAATGGGTTTCTGGGGCGCTATTAATAGAAAAATGATACAACACTGACTAATCAACAAACCAAAGTCAAAAAGTATTTTTCTCATAGCTTCCCATGAAGCTATCACGGAAACACAACTTCAAATCATGCCACACGTGACTGAAACCTTCAAAAGAACCTTCCCTTTGTGCCATACTCCAACAACAGCCCCCAAATTCACTTGTTTATGCTGAACGAATCTATCCATTTATGTTGTGCACACATTAATACACATTTCGACTTTATGATGCAGAACTTTTCCATAGTTTCATAGCCGTAAAGATGAACTCAACGATCCTCCGGCATTTTCCGGGTCGGAAAAATCTAATTTTCCATGAAATAGAGATTTCTTCCAAAGGCCTAATTAAATACGATATTTCACTAATGTCTGACCTTCTCTCTTCCACTCTCTTTTTCGTGCAGCGTCCGCACCCTTTTCTGCCTGCTCACCTACAAGATCCGTTCAGTGTAGTCTTATAATTTCGGTTCTATGATGTGTTCATAATGAAATTAAACAAATGAAACAATAGAGCGTGTTAAATCCTTTTCTCTCCCTTCGCATGGTTCGAATTATTGTTTCTTTCGTCTTTCCGACGTGATTTTCTTCTTTCTCCAGCTTCTACGCTTCCTCAAGTGGAACATTTGCTGATAACGTTTTAATGAACAGTCAAACCTCCACGCTGCTGCTTCCCGTTATTCATTCTTTCACAAATTTTCTGTCTAATTAATTTCTGCGAGATGAAGACATGATTGCACGCCCGCCTCACATCCAAGGCTTAAAAATTCATGACATTCACATGTATTGTTTCAGGCAACATGACTACATGGCGCAAAATTTTCCATAAAATTTGTTTTTACTCCATATTTTAAAGCTTTTGAAAATAAGACGATGAAATACCGAAACACAAATCATCGACTTGGATGACGTCACGCGACGTGAAGAAGATTTTTGTCTGGCAGCTAACGGACCGACAACGCATGTCCTTGTTGTTGTGCTGATGCTTGGATGCTGCGAGAGAGAAAATCAGTCATCGAGAGAGTAATTTCAGAAATGTCCCTTCGCAATTGAGTGCGATGCTAAGTCGTTCCAATTCACCATATCACAAAAAGAGAGAGATTTGCGGAAAATGAGAGAATTTTTCCTTCTGCTTTGTATTTGTCTCTTCTTTCAACTCCGGCGAATAAATTTACTTCTTTAAATGAAGGGCCAGCTTCCTGTGAATGTACAAGATTACGTCCGAATTTCCATAAAATACCGATTGGAGGTTTGTCTTCTGCTACTACATCCTGAAGCGACAACTTGTTGACCTCTTTATTGCATTTTTACAGTAATCACTCGAGTTTCATGTCAATTGGCGGAATTATTCATCTGTGAAACGTTAATATGCCTGTTAGGTTGCCGAGTCGCAAAGCGTGAAAAGTTTTTTTATATCATCGAGCGCTTCGCATATGGATCAGGTTCATTATCGACCATGTAAATTTACTTCAATTAAAAACGCATCTGAATACCTAGAATGAACATGCAATCTGATGTCATTGCATAGATAAAGTGAGAAACTTAGATGACATACGACTGAAACTTTTATAGACTTATAAATCTTACTTTAAAGGCTAAAACTTAAATTTAGAACATAAATTCTTTGTTAAAAGTTTATTAAATTGTAAATTTGTAGAAAAACATTTGTAACAATGCTATCTCTCAACTGGAAAAATTGATTTGCATTTCAAGTCAATTATTTTCAAGAATTTGAATTTGAACCCAAGCATATTCTTTTTAGAAATTACAACAATTCAGATTAAGTTTTGCTAGTTAACTAGAAGTTCAAACCTTTTACAGTTGATAATTAGCATTGTTCTAAACCTTATTTAAATGAATGTTTGGGATAAACGATCGTTCAAAAAAGGGACGAGACGAGACCAAAGGTAGGTGCCCACAAAAACATTCGGATCGTCGACCAATATTTGGTTGAAAATTTCTTTTCATATCAATAAAGTCATTGGAGAAAAAAAACCACCAGCTATTGCACAACTTATTAACAATAAAACACAAAACAGGCACTCCACATTGACTTCATCTACGGACCGGGAAAACTCGTATTAATTTGAAAACTTAGATCGGTTTAATGCACTCCCAATCGGTGCCTTCATTTAATGAAAGAGATGCAGGCATGCAACTAATTGCTTTAAAATCAGATCACGTTACATTATATCATAAATTCTGGCCAACGATTCATTAAAAACCGGAAAAATAAAATCGATTCTCGACCATCGCTATGGGCGACGCTTTTATCTCGTTGAAACACGCAGTGTAACGTTTTGAATGGATTAAAAATAAATCTGCTGATTGAATTGCTGGCTAGTGCAAGTGTGGATGACTTCCAGAGTTTGAGGCGTGTATTTGCAATTGACCTAGAGGCAATCAAAACAGCATTTTAGCTAGTTTCAATGAGAAAAGGGTGAGCAGAGTTGACCTATGACTGCAATTTCCTATCAAAATAAAGTGTGCAAACACCCATGATAATATTGTGATTTCGCATTACCGACTTAAAGCTTTCTCCCAGATTTAGTCTCCAATTTCCTGCGATATTTTTGAAGAGTGGCGGAGAAATCCAAAAAAAAAAATTGCTGCCCTATCATAAAATCGAATTTATTTCCTTTGATAGATAGCTTCATCATCGTAACATGTTCAAACTCTTCTTGCAGACTTTTTCTCGATACCGAAAATCTCAAAATCGGTTGAAAGACTTCAATCGATGAAGCATTGATGGCTTTTGCCGCAAAACTCTCCCCTTCTTCGCTGCAAACATTCAAACCAAATTGTGTAGTTTTGAAAAGCATTTCCAGCATTACGGTTCGTTGAGTGCCAGATTTAAAATGTTACAACGATTCATTGACCATCAATAATCAAAGGCGAACGTGGAATAAAGAAGACGGAGGGAATGTAGCGTGATATCTTTCATTCTCAATCGAGTCGGTAACCAAGTGATTCACTCTTATGAAGCATAAAAGAGTGAATAAAGTTTACAAAATTTTAAAAACTTCTTTATGAAAAAGAAAAAAACATAAAAGAGTTTTTGAGCTTCTTATGAAGTTGATTTTGTTAGTAACGTCATGGAAGGAATTTGAAGTTGGTTAATTTTATGACTTTTGTAACGAAATTTCTGAAAATAATAAACGAAAAAAAGCGTCCACCCAAAGAGATATCAAAGAGATATCAAAGATCTAATAAAAGACGACAATGGCCTTGAAAAATCGAAAAACACTTCGCGAAAGAAGCCATGAACCTTTAAAGAAGACAAAAGCTTGACGAATTCTAACCTTAAAACTTCTCCAACACCTAAAAAGGTGTCAAAATCTTTGACACGACATCGAAATGATCCTGTTTCTATGTCTTTTGATGAAAATACTGCCGACCTAAAAAAACTTTGAAAGAAAACCAGAACAGCATACGTTCTTCGTGCGCCCTGGAAATTTTCCATGAATATTTAAGCTCTTTGATGGTGTAATGAAACGATTATTTCATGGATGTACACATGAATATTTCAAAATTTGCATTTGATGCTTGCTTTATCGCATTTGTTTTGCATGTGTTCATCATCGCAAAACTTCATTCATGGAACTTTCATCGCATCTTAATTCAAGCGACGACAGAAATATTTAAATTTCCAGACTTTTTCATTTCTTTGTGTTGATTTTACAACAAATTATGAACATTAAACTAGAACATTGTCCCGTAAACATATTTTCATGGGAGAAGCAAAAGTTTTATGTGCACTGATGGAAAAAATTGGAAACAACTCGGTGAAAGCTCTGAAAATCCACAAAAACTTCTAACTCAGTGTAGCCTGGAAAAATCCCTCATTGTAATGCAAATTTTAATGCAAAGTTATGAATTCTGCTTTTGCTTATTTTTCTCGCTTTTGCAAAAGTTGAAATAAAATTGGGCGAAGAGAGATTTGTTGTTGCTGATGTAAATGAATTATCACACAGTCGGAGATTCATAAGGCGACAAAGTTTTCATTTTCGGCTTCGGCCGCCTCGTTTTCATTTTAGATTGTGTCCTAAGAAGCTTAGGATAAGCAGAAGTTGTGTCGCCAGATATTTTGAGAACGGTCAATGGATTTGAAACTATTTCCATGGAATTGGAAAATAAAATTTGAGCCAATTTGAAGCCACATATTTGAAGATTTGTGACTAATTGAAGTTTCTTGTCGACAATTTTTCTGATTGACCTAAGGGAAGAAAACGTTTGTCAATGTCAAACATTCCACCAAATATATTAAAAGTTTGACATTTCAAAAAGTCGCGCGAAGAAACTCGTTTAAAGTTCTTCAATTTATTTTCTTCTTCTTCTTACGCCGTTCTTACGGCATTTTTTATTTGTCTTGTCAACAACATCGCATTAGAAGCTTCACTAACCTTGTACTCCCTCTGATGCTAAAGGAAAAATTGTGTTACACGAAATGGAATATTTTCTAATGTGAAATTTGACAGGTTTCTGATGTTTTTCGAATGAGACGAAAAAAAGAAATCCGAATTCAAGCAGTAACACGCAAAATGTAAAATTTTCAATGGAAATTTTTTGCTGAATACAACGCCAAGGAAAACTTTCGAAAATTGTATGTTAAATCCGTGGTCTTAACGCTTAAAATTTAAGAAGACAACGATTTTTGATAAAAATCTTGAAATTCCTTGGTCAGTTTGCTAAGTTGTTTTGTTTCAACTTGAGAGAAGTTTTTTTCACATTGAAACGCGTCTCGAAAGTTTGGCAAGGCTTTGAAATAAACATGAATATACTTTTTAAGAATTTAAGTGTCTTCAATGTAAGTTTTCGGTGTTTTAAAGTGGAATTTTGAAGCTTCGGTGTTCATCATACAAACCCACAGCATTTGACGATTCGTTAACTTGATTTCCGGCAGCTGCAAATCAGTTCCGCCTTCCTTTTCCCAGTTCACGTAGCTTTCGTCGGCCATTTATATTCATTTAGGACAAGTGAATGATATCCGCTATGCTTGTCTTGATAAGTTTCGAAAAACGCGTCGTCAAGTGTAGCGACAATTTCTGTGTACAGTGTCGCCATGTTGAAAACCCGAGACCGACGTGGATGAAAAGATGAGTAAAGAATGTCAATTACCGAAACATCTAATAGGAAAGTTAATTTTAAAACTTTTAGTTCTATTATTCAACATATTTCTTCACTTACTCAGAACGTTTTCTTTACTAGAGTAAGATGTTACATAACTTTTGGTGATTTTTACCAAGCGTCTGATCCAATCGTCCCTTTTCCTAATTTCAAGTTTATAGCTATGTTTTAAAACCTCGACGAACATTTCGATAAGTGTTTCTGAACCATCGAGATTGAGTTCACTGAAAACTTCATCAATTTTTGTGACATTTAGTATTTCATCAGGAAACATCACCGAAAACTTGATTTTGTTCAGCTTGCTATTCAAAAAATCTTTAGTTTTTTCGCTAAGCAATTCGTATCTGCTAATTTCTTTGATTGAATCCGTAACGGCCAGTTTCAATAGTTCAGTTGCTGATGCCTGCACGGATTGATCGTGCCAATTGACAGCTTCCAAAGCTTTCAAAGCAAACAACATTTAGGATTTGAGGAAGCTTACGCATTGTTCGAATCTTTGTACGGCCCGAACAGTTCCATAACGATTAGTGTTTACGGCGATCGACTATGGTTATCTTTGAAAGACAATTTCCCCAATATCCACTGAATAATCAGAGAAACTTCCTGTGAAACACAAGGTTCATTTCAATAATTTTCGAAGCGACAAACGATCAGAGCGCGCAAGAAAGCAAAAATGTCATACGCGATGAATGCTTGCGACCATGCGACGATCGCATCGAGTTTTCTACGTTTATTACCAGCATTTTTCGAGCGTTGTGACGATGCATTCAAGCGCTGTCGCAGCCAATCAATTAAAATGTGCAAAACATTTGCGCCAAGCGCTTCTTGCACTTGGCGCGTTGAAGCGATTATTGATAAAACAAAAAGTTTCCTCATCTCTGACCCCGATTGCAATTAAGTCAAGAATGCGCTTAACAATCAATTTCCCCCAAATTTATTACCTGAAAAATTGTATAAAAACCCTAACAATGGTCAAATAAATGTCTCAGTTTACTTTAATCCGTTAAAGAAGTTGTTTCTATTTGCCGCAAATCTCGAAAGAATAGTTTGTTGCTGAAATTCGCGGTTTGCAAGCAGAACCACCAGAAGCAGCAAATGTAGCAGAAAATCGCAGTTCGCAGCAAATCGCAGTTCATGATATTATCAAAGTTCTTCGTAACACTCATCGCACCTAAACAATTAGTTTGTCGGTGAGTGAAGGGATAAGGCGTGAAAGTTTTAGCATTTTTGTGTAAGAACATGGCAGCAAAAACATTAGAAATGAATCTGAAAACTTATAAAAAAAGGTTATAGCAGAAGTTGACATCAACTTTAACGGACTCAAACTCACGTTGTGTCAAGTTTCAAAAACAATTCGTAAAGGCTTTCCATCATCTACGGGTTCCAAATCATTATCTTGTCTTGGAGCGTTTTCTGAAAATCTTCCATTAGTTGAACATTTATGATCTTCAGCCAATCTAGATGCTTTGATGGATACTTTGTGTACAATTCTTTGATTTTAAGAATTTCAGAATTCTTTTCATGATTCATCTTTAATTGATCTTGAATCGACTTTTTCTTTTGGAGATATTATCATTGGTTCATCTTTCTTAATTGGCATTTCAGAATTTTTTTCTGTCGCTCATAGTGCAATGAGAACATTTGTCTATCGAGTCCGTTGAAGACATATCGTTCATTTACCACACTATGTGCAAAAAAAACTCCCATCGCAAAAGTTTTGAAATCTTCGCACGGATTTGTCTTGTTGGAGTTGTAATCTGCATTAAAGATCAAGCGATCACTATCATGCATACACACAGGCATAGGACAAAATGTTCTGTTGTTGTATTCTTCATCGCTGATGTAGTTTCCTAAGAAATCGGTTTTGAATTCACAAGAACTTTCCCGGAGAAAAACCACGAAAATTGCTAAAGAAAATAAAACTCGTCCAATCCGACCCATTTTGACAAGAAACTGGCAAGTTTCGAAGCTTAAGAAAAATCATTAGCGTTTAATTAGCATTTTATTAGCATTTTTAAAAGGCTTTTAGTGTGTTAAAACGAGCTTATTTTCTGCACAAAATTTCGACAACACAATATTTTTGCAGAATTTTTGCAGCGAAAGCCATTTTTGAAAATAAACTGAGTTGCAGCTAAATTTTTCATTAAAATTTATTTCTTTAGTTCAACAGAATCTAATTTGAAACGCGTTAATAATTGCCGACAATACAATCTAAACGTGAAATGCTGCCAAATTAAAAGTCTTACTGTTCACACTGTACAACAAAAATGATGCCACATGTCGTTTAAGCATAAACTTGTATCACAAGCTTGACATGTATTGAGTTAAAATCAAAACAAATATGCAAAGCTTTGCTCACATTCTAAAAACCAACCTTTTTCCCTGCTTCTTGCCATCGAAAACAAAACGGAAGAAAAAGATTTCCGAAAACTCGAAAAAAGGAAATAAACCATTTCACTCATGGTTGGATTGAAGTGGAAATGTTCTTGATATTTATGTATTCATGCAATGTATTCCGCTGATTTGATTATGGTGCGGAATACATTGTACCAAACAGCAATGATACTAGAGAAACAAAACGAGGGTAAAGGTTGAACATATGAACACAATTTACCAGAATAAATTTAATACAAATTCAAGTACATTAAACATGAAACACATTTTGAGAATCCATCATCTTGATGCTATGGAAATAAAGATTTTTTTCTTATTCACAATCGTCGAGTAAATCGAGTAAAGAATCTAAAGAAGCACTTTCAAGCTATCCTATCTTCAAAGAAGGTGGAAAAGGAACAATTTAAAAGTAGACTTTATACAATCTTCAAAGATATCAAAATAATTGAACTGGATAGCAGTACTTCAACTCAGCAAGGTTCCATTCCAAGAAAAATTTGATACTTTGCGTCAGAATGTTAACATTGTTAAATTACAAAAAAATGTTAAAAATATCTAGGTGAATATCTAGTTAAATATCTAAAACATTACAAAAACAGGGCAATTTAGTGTAATTCTAAAATAATTTATTGAAAACATTTTAAGAACATCGAAACATACAGCATTTGTATTAAATTCAAAAAGTTAAGAACAACATTGCAACCCTTGTGTGCGTTTATTTATAGCCGCTTTCTTTAACAAGCCTGCGATTAGATTATTTTACAATTCTATGAAGTCTCGATACTTCTCAAAGTAGAATTACAAATTTTTGGGATGAAAATTATAAATTTTAAGGTTCAATGAACAGACAAGGTTTTATGAGGGTAATGGATAGCAGTTTAATGGAGAGTTATGTAGGCTTTATCAGTTCCGTAAATTTCGCGGCACAGCACAGCTAGTAAGAAACCCGATAAATTATGAAAACCGAGTTAAAAAAGGCTTTAAACAGTTTCGAAAGGTGCAAAGGGTTTGGAAGGAAAGAAAACTTTACGATACTTGGGATTGTAGATTTTTTCTGTTTCCAGTCTTCAATTAAGTGCTTGCTGGTGTGTATGTGCAATGGAAAACATCTAAAAACTTTTATAAAGACGTTAACAATTTCTTTACAGTTATAATATTTTTCAATAGTTAATGCTTTGCGTTGCGCTGATCCTGCGGTGGGGCCGTGTCCGTATGGACGATTAGGCCCCCTGGTATACCGGTGCTCCGGCTCCAGTCCTCCTTCGCAAGAAGCGTGGGGCCGCAACATAGGAACGCCTTCACAAAGTTTTCCAACCAGCATCCAGGCTGGAGGAATCTTTGTAATTTAAGAGTGAATTCCATGTGATTCTCCTACATTGCAGCAAATTGTTTGTTTAACTTTGGATTTTAACTCTTAAATGTTGCGACTTTTCTAACAATCTTGTCAAGTGATTTAATTGGATTAACAAAGTTTGACTTGTGTAACGGTTGAGTTTCGTAACAGACACAGTTTCAACAAAGCTTTTTGCAAGTTGGTTTTGCAAATCTTTGATAAAAAACGCTAAAAACAATACAAAACAGACATAACTTCAGGCACTCCACTTACTTTTTTGGTTTTGTAAGAACTTTTCGAGAATTTAATATCGCCATCAAAACATTTAAGAAGTGAACAACTTTCTATTGAGCATACCTTGATTTAATTCTTCACTTATTTCATGCACACCAAATTTTTGTTTCTTTCATTCTTTCTTTCTGGACGAGAAGAAGCAACATATGTGCATATTGAAATTCTCCAAACATCGCACATTTACTTCACAATTTCAAATTCTCCGATTCAACTTGCTTTAATTTTCATATAGAATTTGGCTGTGTTTCATATCTTTCTCGGCATTCGTCTTGATTTTTCTGTGTTCAAGCTTTTTGCAGACGAAATCTGCTTTAATTCCATCTTCTCTATCCAATATTGTTTGGCCATTTTCAGCCATTGTTGTGTGCATTTCAGTAAAATCATGTAGAATTAAACTTCAACCTTGCTACAAGCTCCAATCTTCAGTTCGCCAATGCCCCACATTCAGCTTGGAATCTCTACTCATGTTGCAAAAATATTTGCTTAAACATTTAATGTGCAAACGAGCTGAAGAAGAATGGTTGTCGGTGCACGGAAGAACAGATAGTGGCAGTCGCGGTTCAGTTTTATTATTATGATGATGATGAAAAAGTAGGATTGCCATTTCTCCAAATTAAATAGAACACGAAGGAAAAGTGTTTTGGAAACTTTAAGGTTGAAGTTTCAGAATGCAAAACTCAGAACAAATTTTAAAGTACTTTTTAAAAACAAGAAGCATTGTTGAAAATTAAAGGAAGTTTCCGGAAGAAACAATTTGAAATGGAAATAAGCAAATTTGGAAGCTTAAACTTAAAATGTTTGCATTTTCACGTTCCTTTTGGCATGTTTCCGAACACTATTCAGAAACTTTCTAAACACCACAATTCACGTCGCGTCTTGTTTTGTTTCCATTAGAATTTAAAATAGATAAATTTAAGCTGGGAAAGCGAACTCTTAACGTGTCAAAATACGTGACTGTCTGGAGTGGGGCGTAGTCGAGCGATTTTTTGTCTGTTTTGCTATGTTTGTTCTCTGATGTTTGACGTGAAAATAAATAAAAATTCAGGTCTAGTTCTGAGCACACTTTGTGAAATGACAATCAAGATGTTGGGTTTTTTAAAATGTCTTAAGCAGAAGTGAAGTTTTTTAGGGTGGCTATTATACTAAAGCTTAAGCAATAGTAGGGTAAGGGCACATGATTGCTGCATAACAGATAATCATAATAAAGTGAAAGTGACCAAGTGGGAAAATAAGCATGTGTTCTACTTTTAAACATAAAAATTCTTCGAGCACTTATTTGAAAGGTTGATCTTTAAGAAAAGTGTTCAAAATTATCTTTAAAGTTTTTCTTCACATTTAAAAAAATTCATGTTTTTTGTCTTTCCGTCATACTGTTTGCACTACTTTCATGCACAAAGCAAAGTTTTTCTACTCTAAATGTTGATTTTGTTATTTTTAAAGCTTACTTTTTTATAAAGCTAGCACTACAGTCATGAAATTTTTAATTTAACGGTTTGTCTACATGTCTACCATGTCACTAAACAGGCTGAACTCCATCAAATATCATTAAAAATCAGACTAGACACCACTAAAGCCGCAATCCAATTTTCAACGCTTCACAATTTCACACGCTTCACCAGAATTCTCGCAGCATCCAATCATGATAATTCAATTTTCCGCGAACTCGTTTATCTTTCTCAAGACCATCTAGTCACCGCTCGACAAATCTTCAGCCACATCCTTTTAATTTCCCCTAAAAGCATCCACGAATTGTTGACACTACAAAGCAGACAACACCCAAAGCGTGTAGATTTGAAGGCATAAAAATAAAATATTTCTCTGGTTCTGACGTCTAAGATCTGATACCTTGACTGGGAGTTTTGTTTTCGCCAGTTTCGCAGTAAAATGGAATTGAAACAATGGAAACGTGGGGTGAAAGATAAAAACAACTAATATGATATGCGGAAAAAGGCCTGAAACCCGACACGGATAAACAAAACGATATTTTGTATCATGTTTAACTGAAATTTATCGTTTTTCATTGCGGCGCTAGTTTTCGTCTTGGTTTCAAGTGGCGCAGTCAAGAATAAAATAGTGGCAACAGCAATAATGATAATTTTTACTTGGCTTGAGCCCCGTTCCACTAGCACGACTCCTTCTTACATGTTTCACCGCATGAACAACCGGGATCTTATATAAAATGAAAATGCCATGGCTCATCAGCGATGAAGGGGGAAGGAGTTG
This sequence comes from Belgica antarctica, assembly GCA_000775305.1. Taxonomy (NCBI): domain Eukaryota; kingdom Metazoa; phylum Arthropoda; class Insecta; order Diptera; family Chironomidae; genus Belgica; species Belgica antarctica. Next base: position 20,097 of record JPYR01000749.1, on the reverse strand, counting down.
ATTTTTTTTGTAAAACAGTCACGTAACTTTTGAAGTGTATGATTCTTCCTTTTCATATTCGTTGCCCAACTTCAACCCTCTTGAAGCTCGGCGGAGAAATTTCACGTTTCATCTCCCGCTTCCAAGTAGAGTTTCGAGTTCATCGAGTAATCGTTTTCATATTAGGATTCAATTAGCGAAGATAACTTAATTTTGCACTCAAGTGTAATGGAAGAAGGCCAGAACTTGTCGTCGAACGTTGTTGGAGTTGGTTTTTGGAGTGGTGGTCGATGAAAGATGCTTCAAAACACGTTTTCCGGGGCAGAATTGATTTGAAAAACACTTCGGACGACAAAACAAACTCAAATCAAACATTAATTGCCAAAATAAATCAGTTTACACATTTCTTTTTCATCAAAAGTTGAGCTCGTTTGACACCACAATCTAAAACCGTGACGAGTGTCACAAAATTTAATTCAAACTTTCAGGGTATTTTCTGAACCTTTAAGGTTCAAATGTATTCAAGATGAAATCAGATTTTGTTTTATTACAAATCGCCATTTATTCTCGTCGCAAATCTTGATCGACTGGTCCTGAAACCCAACGACGTTTTGCAAACAGATTAAATGCTTAAGATGTCTGGTATCCATTAATGTGGCACCGCTCGTTCACCCTCCAGATCATGCGATGCCCAAGGGTGGCAAATCAAGTCTCATTTGATTTCGTCCAATTTGCCAGATCCAATGAATGTAAACAAGAGAACAAACAGTTTTTGGGGATGATTGAGAGCTTAACGCAGAGAAACGTGCTTCGTGCAGGTTGGAAGATCATAAATTTGTCCGCAGGATGCACCGAGATGTTGACGCAAAGAGCTGAAAGTCAAACAGCACTCGTTCCATGTGCAAAAACTTTGCGAACTCGGTCGAGAGTCTTCAAACTCAGCTGAAATCATAAAAACATAAAAAAGAGAAAATTTCCAGCAGCGATGATGATATAACATTTAAACATAAATAAATGAACAGAGTTTCACTCGATTTCCCTGGAAATCAACTTCGTCGGGGGGAAAACAGAAAGAAAGACATTAAATGCAAACTGAATTCTCCCATCGCTTTTTCAATATTTGTGCAGTCGTTGTTCTGGCAGTTTCACAAAAAACTAGTGAAGACTCCGGCAAAATTTCCTGTGCTTTGGTTTGTTTGTGATGCTGCAAGAAGAACAGATCTTTTTACACATGCAATCACAGCATGGAGTAATTATTTATTTGTTCCTACTAGAACAAACTTTGCTATGCAATCTTCACTGCTGTGCAAATTAAAATGCATATTGTGTGGTTCTTAAAGGGATTAATTAAATGTGTGTCGGGTATTGTGGAAAAAGTAAGTCTTTCATCAAGTAGCTTAGACTTAGCAAAAGCATTTATTTAAAATCCACGATTCCATAATCTATCAACTTAGTTGTCTAGATTTATTTAATTAAAGAAGTTGCTTCTGCTAACACATCTCTAACAATCAACGATAGTCTTGTTTCAATTAGCAAAATCGGTCACCTTCGTGTACAAAGCGTACCTGTCGATGTCACAACCTCCATATTTGGCTGAAACAACACCGCGCAATGTCCGTAGATCGCTGAATGTGGCGTAGAACCAACTGCCTGATAACGAGTGAAGGAAAATTTTCTGATGTTACAAGGCATTGTATAAGCGATGCAGCGGATAACACGACCGTATTTGGAAAATTGAACGGTTTTGTATGGTCTTTAGCAGTCTTTATCAGTCTTTGTCCCATACAAAAATTTCATAATTTTCAAATACGGTCGTGTTGTCTGCTGCATCGTATAAGCGTTGAAATTATTTTTACCAGAATCACCACCACAATTAAACTTCTTCAAATGCACAATTTTCCAGGTATTGGAGATAAGTCTGACCGCTGAACGTTTTATCGAAACAAACATAGGATTTTAAGTTGATGTTTCCAGAAATAAAACATCGAAAAATACTAAATTGAAATCTAAGTAAATATTTGAACGAAGAAGACTTCAAAAATTATTTTTGTTCTGGTTAAAATGTAAAAAAATATAATTGCAAACCTAATTAAATTCATTTTAGAAAATTCACCTAAGTTAATGAAACTGAGGCTGTTGAGGTCATAGAAAGTGTCGCTTTTGATCATTTCAATCAAGTTTTCACTTAAATCCAGGGCTTTCAAGTGGAAACGATTTTCAAAATTCGTTTTTGTGATTTTTTTGATTGCCCGCGTTTTGCCTCGTAGGAAATCAAGCCCGGGAACTTTTTGTGCACAAAAATCGGCAGAAACTCAACCTGTGCGTTGTTGTAGAAATAAAATGAACGCACCGATTTGTCGAGACCGTCAAAAATCGTGAAGTTTGTTGATAACAGAATTGAACAAAAAAAAAGAATTTTTTTGCTGCTGCCACGTTCTTAAATTAATCCGCAAGTGATTTTTTGACCCTTCGTCTCCAGCGCAACTAAAACGCTGATAAGCAGCGTTGAAATTACACAAATCCTGTGAAAATAGAAATTTTCTGAAGTCACCAGATCACTGAACTCATAACGGCGACTCGGAAAAATGATCACATCGATAACAAAACTTTTCTGACCCGGCGAAGATGACTCGAGAGACAAAAACTTTAATTTATTCGGAATCTTGAGCAGAAGAAATTTTAATGTTTAATCACGTAAACGATCGCGCACAAACTAAGAGTTTTGGCTTCTCTCACATTTAAATGTGAGAAAACATTTTTTGCGAACGTTGATAAGAACACTCAAACTGGACTTTCCAATTTCATCTTATCACCGTCAGCTCCAAAAGTGACAATTTTGGAGTTTTTATGCTGCTGCTGCTATGTTGCACATAATTTGAAAACTCTTCAATTTTTAACTTTTTTTATTCACGAGAACTTTTTTTATTGTGGAGATTTAAAAAAAAACAGTTTTCATCACTTCCTTGACCTTGTCTCGGTAAGTCATTATTGTTAAAATAAATGCTTGCTCGTGAACTGATTTGTGATTGCACTGTGATGTGCTGACGACTTCAGACTGCTTCCAGCAACAACGCGATACCTTGACCGCCTCCGATGCAAGCTGATCCGACGGCGCGTTTCAGGTTCTTCCTTTCCATCTCGTGAACGAAGTGGCCGGTGATTCTCGCGCCGGATGAGCCGAGCGGATGACCGAGAGCGATTGCACCACCGTTGACGTTCAACTTGTCTGTAATGGGGAAATTGGGTTCATAGATAACAGATTTCAAACGTAAACGCTTGTAAGAAGCAATAGTATGAAGAGAGCCTTTCTGAAATAGATTTTTATAATTCACAAGATCACTTCACGGCCTTGAAACTGCTACATCACAATTTTTGCTTCAGACACTGTCGCTAGAACTGATCACATTGATATGAAGGCGAAAACAAGAACTAAACTAAAACTTTTATAGCAACCCAAACGAAGAAGTTGGATCGCAGTTTTTAGCAAAATTTAACGTTTAACCACTGGAAAAATCACGCGCAAGCTTCAGAATAAGAGTTCAGAATATAAATGTTCGCCTTCGCAATCGTTAAGATTTTCAATTTCTTTCTGCAAACAGAGAAAATTTACACTGGAACTTCCAAATGACAATTTTAATCTTATTATAGTTTCATTAAACTCAGTTTCTTTCGAAAGAAACACATTGAACCAGGCAACCAGTCTATGTTTGTTCAAGAAAATAATCCAAAATATTCCTATTAATCAACTATTGATACGTGTATTAATGTATGTCAAAACCATGTTTTGTTATTAACAAAAGAATTTTACATCATCACCAGGGGAAGGCATGTATAAACCACCACCAAAGCAATTACCGTGTAATAAAGTACCATCGATTTTTGCTTGTTGTT
>JPYR01000748.1:18037-34859 GCA_000775305.1 Belgica antarctica | reverse complement strand
CTTAACGTCATAATTGTCATGGCGAATGAGCTTCGCGGTGAAGTTCACCAACAAATTTTTCTTCTCTCGAGTCTGTTTCAGTGATGATTGGTGATGATTACGCCCGCAGTTTAAAAAGGACAAATCTGCAAGAGTCAGAAAGAAACGCTTCAATTAGTTTCAGTGATTGTCTCTTCGAAGTGGCGAGAACGATGGCGAGAGAAGAAGTTTTTCACATAATTTAATTTCATTGCGCCATGAAGAATTGCAATTAAAACAGTTTCATCTCCGGATTCTTTCTGCTATAGGCATGCCAACCTCTTGAACAAACTTCGGCTATATAACTTTGGCTTAAAGTTTGCTGAAGGGCTTTTTTGCTTACAAAAGTTTTGTGCATGATGGTTTGCAATAAAGTTGAATGTCGTGACAATAAAATGCCTGCGAGAAATTTTTCTAGGGTTCAATCGAGTGAAGCCCATCAAATCAGTTCAGCAACCTTTTGAAGGAAATTTAGTAGCACGAGCTGGCTTTAAGGTAAACAGACTACAGAACGAAGCCAACATGCTTCATCGACGCCTTTCAAGCTATGCTTAATGTCTGTTTGCAATCAATTTCGGCACAAAAAAAATCTTGAACAGCGCCAATATTTTCACAGGCAATATTTGCTTTTCAATGCAATCATATTCTTCTGTATATTCGGTGAAAATTATTCTGTTAGCAAACAATTTACTGCTATCATGTATCGAATAAAAATGGATTTTCTCCGCAAGGATCGATTGCGTCGCATTTTTTAGACACGGATTCACATCATAAATATCCGAAACACGAACATGCATGAATGTTAGATGAAAAATATTTGTTTTTATTTTATCGAATAAACAATTTCGCGGGTTGAAGGCAGATGTTCCCGAACATCATTCTTCCGTGCTCGAAAATCGATTTGTAACCTTGAAGACCGTTTTGTATAATGTGTTACTTTTGGTGTAACGATCCATACAAACGGTCCATTTACCTTTCGCTTCCGGAATAGGGAAAACATTAAAGAAGAACTCCTAACGACGTCTTGCGAATCCAAATGATATTGGCAAAGGGTCCGCAATGATTCATATCTAGCACAATTGCTTGAATGAAGATCGAGACAGGTAAAACATGACTGTAAATTTGAAATGCACACAAATAACGAGAAAAAAGATATTTAACCCAAAATTGGGGTCATAGCTTTTCATGGTTGCAAATGGCTTAGATAAATCTCTTCGATTTCCGAATAAAATTCGATTTTTTTTCGATGACATTCTGGAAAGCATTTAAGTTTGCAATCATCATGAATCGAATTTTTCATTGAAACTCGAATTTTCTGTCAGATTCTCATTTCTGTAAGCATGAGTGTAGCCTAAATGCAGAATTAAATTTACGTGATTTGCAGTGAAAGATTTCTCGAAAAATCCTCAAAACCTCACCCAATTTTAAGGTTTCGGAATTGTGTTGGAAAAAACGTCATGAGCACGTTTCGGTAATTAACATCACATGCTAAAATTTTCAACAGAATAAATTGTGGCTTCATTTGTTTAGGCAAAAATTCATAATTTGATTTTTTTTTATGTTTTGATGCGTTATTTTATATTTTATGTTTGCTTTTTACTATGACGACAGTGAATTGATGCTTGCTTTGATGATTTCACAAATAAATTGGCACAATAATGTATCTTCAAGACATTTCAAAGCAAAAAGCAAATGAAGTTTTTATTTTATCAATTACTTTTTCTGTCGTGACGAATGCAACGTCTCGTATGAGTCACTGAGTTCCAATTTTCCATTATTTATTTTTGATTATGACACATTCATTTGCTAATATTTTCATGGAAAATAAATTTGAATTGATTAATCTCAAAAAACAGCTTTATTTTGCCGTCAAGACCTTTTCGTATAAAATTTCGTCTCTTTTCCACACTCTGCAGACGTTATTTTCTACACATCAGTTGTAGCGTTGGTGTTGAAAATTTAAATAAATTACCAAATTCCAGCTTGAAGTTTTTATTATTTGTTTATTTCATATTTTCCATCATAACTTATTTGAAGAGAACCGCGATGATTGAAAAGAATTCTCATTTATTTGCGTATCGCAGAGATTGAGACTTTCTTTTCATTTCACTTCCAGCATTTCTTCGTCTTTTTAGACACGCTTTACCAACAATTTAATGAAAAGAAAGGAAAACGGAAGACGATCCGAAAAGTTCTCTCATTCATTCGGTTTGACTTTCTTCTTGATAGCTTCATCAATCAAACCATCATTTATTTTCGGAGTGAAAAAACTTATCGTTTTTGTGAAGTCAATTGGAAAATGAATCCGATTGAAGCCAGGGATATGAGAATTGATTTCAACGAGCGGTTTTCTTTCGTTTCGTGAAACAGAAATTCCAAAACAAGTTGAATCAATAAGAAGCTGAAGACGTTTTCATCTTACAACCTTGAGTCTTGTCAAGTAGATAAGGACTAATTACAATATTCATCAAAGTTCTGAACTGCTTGAACATTATAATGAAAATGTCTGGATTCAATTCGGTGGAAATTTGAATTTACCAAAGTTTCAACTTGTTTATGAATATAATATTAATTTTTACGAAAACAAGCGCAAAGACATGAATGTTAGCTTGCCAATTCTCAACAAACAAATATCTAGTTTGAATGTCGTTCAACAACCAGAATACGAAGGGATACAGTTCTCATTTAAAACATTCCGAAGTTTCGTTGAAAAGTTTTGATTGATTTTGTTAACTTTTCGAAGCGCTGATTTTTAATTTCTGTGAAGGAAATTTTCTAAACAAACTCGAATCTTAAGATTTTCTCAATTTGTAAAATTGAAACGAAAATTACAGATTCATGAGAGCGAGTACTCAGCTGTTGATTGCTTTCATTAAATTTAAGAATCAACTTGGAATACATAATAAAAAATCAATTTGAAGCCTGGTGAAAGCTGTTAATAACAGTGATTCATTGAAATCAACTCTTGCAATAATCAATTAATATGTTCAAAACGAGTGAAGAGTTTGAAATCTTTCAGAATCGATTCCTTTCCGAAATTTGAACCTTTTTAATAATCTGTTTAAAATAAATGCAAGGTCTATCGTTACCAATTCATTATTAAACTCTAAGACTGAAGAAGATTTTCTACAAAACTTGAGATGTCTGAAGCGATATCCTGATCAAATTTCATAATAAATTATACTTTTAAAAAGGTTTTCATCTAAACCCTACCTTCAGGTTTATGTTCTATTATAATTGAACAAGAAATTCAACTCGCACGAAGTCATTAATCTTCTTGTAATTAGCCAAGGTCAGTTTTTAGTGAGACTTTCTATAAATCTCGTGGTTAAAAGCTTTTATATTTTCATCGTTTAATGCAATGGGTTTCACACAACATTTAGTCATAAATCCGGCATTTGCTTCGCAACACAACCAAAATTGTCAGCTTCAGGAATTTTGTGTCACTTTAGTCCAACCTCTAGCTGAAACTGGATTTGAAACACTGACTATGAACAACTAATCCATGAAACCGACAATGTGGGTTAGGCATATTGTCAGTCAAGAGCGGCAGAGCTTACTAAAGATTTATTTTTGGTAATAAAATTCCGTCAGATTATGCTGAAAATTCCGCGAGTCACGTCTAAATGAAAATCTGCGATGATGTTAAATTAATGAAAGAATTTTTACCTTCTCATGAGCGTTGCCAACGAATTGTAGTGGTTTCTGAATATTCATTTTGTGTTTTTAATTAATCACGATCACTGAAATTGTCCATTTAAAAATTGTCCGACACGGAACGAAGTCGTTCAGAATTCAATTACACAATTTTTTTCTCGTTTCACTCGACTTGTTCACGTTTTCACTGGTAAATTTTCAGTGTTATGATCCAAATAAATGGCTTTTCGCTCAACAAATAAAACCTCTGTCTTGTTTCCCAACATGACTTCGACAGCACTTTTTACTTGAACAATTAATTCTCGTCTTTTTTTTTATGACACGAAACGACTTTAGCTTCGATTATCATCTCGTCAGATTAACCTTGCAAATTCAACGTCTTAAAGCAGCAGACAATTTTCCGTGACTCACTTTTCGCACTCTTCACACCTGTATTTTCCTTCCTCGGGGGAGATAAAATGTTGGCACTTTTAATGAAAAGCTTTTATGTTCAACTGAGACTAGACTATTTCTATTATGCGGGCTGTAGGACATTAATTTTGTCTAAGATAACAACTTTCAGCTCATTCACACAGACTTTATGGTCGTTCGGGAGAGAAAAATAATTAAAATGACTTTAAACCCAAATACACAACGCCTCACGTGCGGTTTTCCTTCTTCCAACCGCGCTTGAAGCTTCTGTTTCTCTCTTATAGCACCACAAAGCACTGAGCAGAACAATTCAATTTCAAATGTTTGCCACTCGAAAGTACGTAGAGTGGATTTTATAAAGATGTGTCATGTGCGGCAAATATTAAAGCACGAGATATGAAGTCACAATCCGTTCATTTGCCTCGTAAGTTCGCTTCAACATCCGTAAAATTTTAAATTACGATCATTTCCCGGAATCTAGTCGTCAAAAATCACGTCAAAAGTCAATCACTGGCGACAATCAATCACTTCCGTGCCAGATGAGTTTGCAGCCAATCGAGATATTACAGAACGTGGCAGATTTAATGTTTACAAATCTCAGAATTTGAGATTTTCCTTTCCTTTGTCGACACATGTTCACTTCCTATCACGTTCAAAATTTCGTCTCTCGTAAAATCCATAAATTTAATGACTGTTCAAACTAGTTCTTACAACTTGTGGAAAATTAATGACTAAACTTCTGATAATCGATAAGTCACAACTTGATTCTCGATTTTTCTTTCGTGTCTCCGTAAAAATTTCAATCCGATCATCACGGCGTGCGAACGAACACTAAAGAAATTGTGTGATCTCTGATAAAACACATCTGTGAAGTGCAAGAAAAGCAAGAATTTTCCTGGAAAGCTTCGAAATATTCCAACCGGCTTTCCAACGCGACTGGAAAGCAGCTGGGAAAGTGACAAGTCTGGTTTCTCAAATGAATATGTTATATTCACAATTAACTTGCTATGAAATTTACGTGCTTTATATGTCATCATCGTTTTAATGAACAACAAAGGCACCTATTAAAATATAGGATAATCGTCGAAGAATATAATTTCCGAGTAAAATTTGCTTCTTCCTAACCGACAGAACAAACGCTGCCGCAAGTTTCAAAATAAATTTAATAACCGTAATAGCTTGGAGCGTTTCCCAAGAGGTTTTAATGGTTCATTGTGACTCGATTAAAGGAAGAACTTTGATAGATGACAAAGTCTTTCATTCTCGTTATGTCTTCACTCGTTCATGTAAACAAAACACTCGATTTCAGGCACAAGTCGGAAACAATAGGAGTTTATAAAACATTAACTCTCAGCGGAGGGGGAGAATCGGGCCTCGGGGAATGAATAATAATAATTTATGTTTAAGTTCGAGGGAAAATTAGGACTTTTATGTGGGTGCATAAATTGAGTGTGTGTGCCTTTTCATGTTTTTTTTACGTGACATGCAAGCTTGGAAATCTCTCCGTTCAGTAATATCTATTGCTGTTCTATTGATCTGAACGAATAATTTATCATCGTGAATACGTGTTAATTTTTAAGCACACAGCAGTTGTGATTTGTTTGCTATGCCATTATTTTTTATGCCGATATCATGAGATTGCGAATAAAACCAACAAAAATGAATATATTCATAAATGATATCGTGCTTTGCGATTATTTTCGATAGTTGTTCAGGCAAATAATTTTAAATTTATTTAAATAGCAAGATTGTTTGTATTGCGGTTCCAATCATTTTGTATCCGTTGCTAATTCAATGTCAATCAACTTATGAACGGTAAGATGCAAGACTCCTAAGATTAAACCAAAAATAGATGAAATAAATAGGGCTCAAGAATTTTGTGACAGAATGCCTTCTTGGATAAGCCATTCGCTAAATTGTTTTCCCAAGATTTTTTTTTAGAAGACACGAGTGAAACTAAATAGACGAAATTAGTTTCGTTTTCCTTCAAAACCGTTAAAGCACATCAATTTTTTTTGTTGACACAACAGATAAAGCGATCCAACTAAGAAAATTCAAGCATTCAATTGCGTTATAAATCTTTGTTAAATGACATCGAATGCAACGAAAATCTGAGAAGACGAAAATCATTAACTTGAATGTCAAATGCATAACCAGAAGAATTTGCTAATCGTCTCCTGAGGACACAAAGAAATGTATCTTGAAGGATCGCTAGATTGATTTTGCATAATATATTGTTGCAGATGAAGGCATATGGTACTGACTAACCATCTTTGGGATCATCCCAGCATCATCAAAGGAAAAATCGATCAGGGAATCCTATAAGCAAACTGAAGCAAAACAAATGTCAATTCCCATCGGTCGAAATCTTTCAAAAGCCTTCAAAAAGCTGAAGCACACTTCATTACCATCCCAAATCGTTCAAAATATATTTTTCGTCTCAAAATAATTTAAGTAATTCCACAAGAATGACTCCTGAGAAGTCTTCCATTATGATTTAATCTTCTTTACGAAAACCTCACCGAGTTCCATTAAAAATAATTCTCGACAATTATCGTCTCCATCGTCCGAATGACTTCTTCAAACTTTAACCTTCTTTTGAACGTTGCAAATCGTCCCTAAACTGCACACATTAAATTCCCCCCTTAAGTGTCATCACCATCTGGTATGTCGTAGTCAATGAACACTCAGAACTGTGTCTGTGAAGAAGAAGTGCAATAACACGAAGCTCAGATGAAGAAGGAGGATATAAAAATGGTAGCACACTGGCAGCTACTGCATTCGTTTAAAGCTCATTTGGGGAGAGCAATTCACAAAGTTGCTTAAACCAAGATGAGCGAAAAAGGGTTATAAATATAAACATTTTGTTGAAGTACATATTATGCACTCGTTGTTGGAGGAAGTTCGCAATGAGATAGTTAAGGATATGCAGTCGTTTCGGTGTAGATATTTCAATTCTTAAACACTCGCATCGACGTAGAAGTTGTAGCAAATGTACTCCAGTTGTTTGGACCAAAATTTGAAGCGCCAATTTGGTTTAAATTGAAATTTAAGTTCTCAAAAGTGTTGATTTGTTCAAATGTAAAGCTTTTTTTCAGTTTATGACATTGCTTTCCAAATTTTATCAACAACTCAAGCATAGATAAGTTAAAATCTATTTGTTAAGAGAGGCGAAAGCTCGTCTCTATTTGTGAAAATCTGGTTCAGTTCGCTGGAACTTACATAATTTCTCTTTTCAATTTCATTTTTCTGTTTCGGATTCGAGTGAGTTATGTCGGGTTTTCCGGTATGAAGGACAAATATGTATTGCTAGAACGAGAAAAGCTACTTCGAGTCAATGCTTAACACTGAAATCTGTAGGAGAAAAAAGAATAATTTATGGCTTTATTCTGTATTCACACAGTTCCCTTCAAATTGGATGAAGCAGGCAACAGTTTAACAGTTTAACATTTTTATGGCTTTTCTGTGAGATAAAAAATGTTTTTTGCTTGCACAACAATGTTGGATTTTTTAATTACAGAGCTTCGTTCAGTGTTCTTCATTCGAGATACTTGGTTCAAACACAATTGGTTCTATGGAAAAATAGTTTCTAGCGAATATTTGATGTTTCAAAGGAAATCGTTTTGTTGAAAGCCTTCAAGCTTTGTGGGTCATACCATTGAAAAGCCATTCAAAGGGTTTTTTGAATTATTCACTTGTAAAATAAGCAAGAACATTGAAACAACAAAGCGAAAAGTGATTGCGTGGTCTTTCGTTATTTCTCGCTTGTCTGCAGGCAGAAAAAGACAAACTTTTCACAAACAATCAGCAGCGTAGTAGATAATGTGGGATTTATGGAAAGACATTTGGTCATAACACATAAATATTAAATGGATTTGGATGACCGGCCTGTTTCGTACGATTGCTACGGAGTTTAACTACATGGCAACAAAATTTTTCCCATTTTCATAAAGCTTCTCAAAACCCCTCTAAAAAACCAGCACAAAACACTTGAGCTCGGATAAGAACAGAGTTTGAGATCGAAAACGGTGGCAACATCGATTTTTGAGATAAAAGCATCACTCGCAAAGTTCAAGAACTGAATTCCAGAGAATTGGATGAAATTCATTTCCAAGCAATTGAATTTTATTTCGAAAAAACCACTCTTGAGGAGATGAAAACATGAAAAAGGAAAAAATGTTTCTTGAAAACTATGCGTTTAAAGCCGAAGTTTATTCAAGACGTTGGCATGTCAACAGCAGAAAGAATCCGGAGATGAAACTGTTTTAATTGCAATTCTTCATGGCGCAATGAAATTAAATTATGTGAAAAACTTCTTCTCTCGCCATCGTTCTCGCCACTTCGAAGAGACAATCACTGAAACTAATTGAAGCGTTTCTTTCTGACTCTTACAGATTTTTCCTTTTTAAACTGCGGGCGTAATCATCACCACTGAAACAGACTCGAGAGAAGGAAAAATTGTTGGTGAACTTCACCGCGAAGCTCATTCGCCATGACAATTATGACGTTAAGCAATTATTCCACCCTGCAAGGGTCAACGGAGACGAGAGAAGTCGGATGCGAGCAGCCGCAACAGGTCATGTACGAGAGCGTGTTTGGGCTCGCGTTGGCGATGCCCCAATGGGAAGCCATCGGCACCGCCGTCATCCTGTCTATGATCATAATTGTGACGATTGTCGGAAACATCCTCGTCATTTTGTCGGTGTTCACTTACAAGCCGCTGCGAATTGTACAGAATTTTTTCATCATTTCACTGGCCGTGGCGGATCTGGTACTGCCACTTAATGTTGCCTACTCAATTAGAGGCCGGTGGGACTTTGGCATCCACATCTGCAAAATGTGGCTGACGAGTGATGTATTGTGTTGCACAGCGTCAATACTAAATCTGTGCGCTATCGCACTGGATCGATTCTGGGCGATAACGGATCCCATAAATTACGCACAAAAGCGAACCGTTGAACGCGTGCTGATTCTCATATTCGGTGTCTGGGTGCTGTCGCTTGTCATAAGCTCGCCGCCCTTAATCGGCTGGAACGACTGGCCAGACCACTTTGATCCCGACACGCCTTGCCAACTGACATCGAACCAAGGCTACGTCATCTACTCCAGCCTCGGCTCGTTTTTCATCCCACTCATCATCATGGCGATTGTGTACATCGAGATATTCATTGCCACGCGCCGGAGGCTGAGAGAACGCGCTCAGGCAACAAGGCTCAACGCGATGGCGTTGAAGGGAAACTGTCAGACAGTAAAAGCGGTTGATCCGGCCACGGTGAACGCGAGTTCCGGTGAGAGAGAGCGCGAATCTATAAGTAGCGAACTGAATCACAACGAGCAGGCGGGAATATCCGACGGCAGCTCCAACTCCAAAGAGGCGAAACGGAAGAAGAAAAAAGATAAAAAGAAAATGACAAAAGATTCAATAAGAGATCTCAAAGACAAACAAAACGTTCACATCCCCATCTCTGACGACAACTCCGTGACCGACATTCAGGAGAACGAGGCTGATCCGAACGGCAGAGAAATCAAGAGTGCTGTGATTGATATCGACAGCTGCAACACGAAACTAAGTGAAAGCTTTGTCAAGAACATCAATAACAACCACAGCGCCAATCTCAAAAAGTCCACCGTGGTGTACCAGTTCATCGAAGAGAAGCAGAAGATCTCGCTGAGTAAAGAACGTCGGGCCGCACGAACCCTCGGCATCATAATGGGTAATTAAAGCAAGTCTTAAAGCATGTCTATCCAGCACAAGACGACGACGCTTCGACGAGTTGAGCTGCGACTTGAAATGTCCTGCAACGGAACAGTCGAGTCACTGCATGCTGACAGCGTCTTTTGTTGTGCGCTCTTGAGTGACTGATATGCATTTGTTCACTTCAACTTTTTCTATTACATTGCCACTTTTTTTTTTCTTTTCATATCACCAACTTTGCACGCAACAGGAGTTTTTGTGGTTTGTTGGCTGCCATTCTTCCTTATGTGAGTAAAACTTTCTCGATTAAACACTGCCGCAAGTTCTTGACACTCTTTTTCCTCGTTTTTTGTCCTTGCTGCTGTTTAGGTACGTTATTGTTCCGTTTTGCTCGAGCTGTTGCCCATCACAGAAGCTTGTCAACTTCATCATGTGGTGAAGACTAAACTTTTCTGACAAGTTGAAGAATTATAAATTTTTATAAGAAGTAAACGAAAAACATTTTATCAGTGCTGTCTTTCAAGTTTTTGATTGTACTGAAAAATTAATCGCATTCAAACTGAGTAAATTGTTTGATGATTAATTTCAACAATGAAGCTTCGAAGAATTATTTCTCTTGAAAAACGATGAATTCAAATACGGAAGAAGAAACACGAAGCACTGATTCAGAACAAAATCCTTTTATATTCTGTCGTATTTTTTCAAATGTGTTTTTGTCCTTGCTCGCTGAGCTTACAAAGAAGAATGATTCTTTGATTGACAACTAATTTGAGCGTCTTGCGATAAGACGCGAGATGCTTCCAAGCAAACGTAATGGCAGTGACTCGAACAAATAAGAACAAAAATGAAAATTGATTGGCACGAGATCAACGCTGATTCCGAAATGGCAACACGAGCTGCTTTTGTAAGTATTATTGAAAGCACTAAATTACAGCACGTTTCAACTGAAATTCACAACTTTGCACTTATGTGCCATTCGATGCCGCAACCCATTCATGATGTGTTAACAGAGATCATAACACTGCGATGAAACGAAATTGAACAGCAACATAAATATTTATGACGTGTGTTTGAGCGAAAAACACCAGAATTCACTAATGAATTCAATTTTCTGCGTTTTCTTGTGAAAAATGAGTTAATCAAGCAACGCTTTTTCGGTAAATTCTTTTCAGAGCTACCATTGATATGCCATTCCTAAATTTATTCGTAGCCGGAAAGTTTATGGAATAAATTTATGTTTGGTTTGTTACGAGTTCTAGATTATTTCGTTTGTTTAGTTTTAACCAGAAGTTGAAGCAGCACTCGCAAGTTTGCTAAACTTCAACCCAACTTTTGTAATATTATGATGAAAATTATATTTTGATAGTTTGTTGACATTCAACATGATACATGAAAGTTTTTCGTCTGGTTAGTGATTGTGCAAGAAAGACGACAGATAACGTCATTATAATTTTGAAAAATGACGCATTTTGACCTGCATAATATGTAGATATTATCTAATGATTACATCTTATCATAAGCAGCATCGTTAGTTTTAGACGAGCGTTCTTTATTCATCAACATGTTCCTTGATACATTCATTGTTGTTCTGTTTGCTTATATTCATAACGCCACAATGTATAACGGCAAGAAGTTTACAGTGCCTAGACAGTTTTAAGAAAATCAGGCAAGTTTGCGTATCTTAATTGAAATGCGTTGTCGAACCAGTGTGATCAAATATGAATGTTAGGCCAATACCAATTGCAAACATCAGGAAACTTATCTTAAGAAACAAAATTACTTGATCTTGAAATATTTGTTTCAAACGCATGGATTCCTTTCATCAAGATTTCTGTGAAAATTCCAACATTTCCCTTCATAGAAACTTTCATAATCACCATCTGCATCACCATCAGACTGCTTTCGTATGTTCCAACTTGTGTGATTTGAATTCAGAAAGTTTTTGTCCGACATGATTGCGCTGAACAGCCGCTCTTACTGCTTGAATGTTATAGTTAGCAAACAAGACATTTTGGTTTATGGAAATGCTTCCATATGCATTTAAATCTATCACTCGACACATAAAAAACTCGTTCAAATTCGTGCATCGTAAAAAGCAGCAGCTTTTCGGGTGTAAACTTTCATTTCGATAAAACAAAAATAAATTGTTAAGCTAAGAGGGAAACTTAAAATGCTTTTTTATGATGATACGAGCAGCAGAGAACACTTTCATGTTTATCATAACACGTTCACTTCAGCTGTTTGTATAAATTTAGCGAAATATTTTTTTTGGAAACTTTTGCACTTTAATGAAATTTTACAGTTTGCTAACGTGTTTCGATAGAGAGAGAGAAGAAAAGCTCGCCATGAGCATGGCAATTACTA
This sequence comes from Belgica antarctica, assembly GCA_000775305.1. NCBI lineage: Eukaryota > Metazoa > Arthropoda > Insecta > Diptera > Chironomidae > Belgica > Belgica antarctica. Next base: position 22,714 of record JPYR01000748.1, on the reverse strand, counting down.
TAAATATTTATTATCACTACGGAAATCTCTGAGGCACCTTGTTCTCTTCTTTTGCTGCAAAAAGTCATCGATTTTTAAAACAAATTACTCAGCAATTTGATAAATGACGCTGGCAGAACAGCGCACAATGAAAAGTTACTGCCTTGGTGCTTTTTTCACGCATCACTGGGTCCATTAATTAAAGGTAAAGCCAAAGCCGGCAAGTGATGTGAAGCGTGCGGGCTTTTGACGTTGTTGCTGCTGTGGATCCGGATCGGAAACTTTTCTCATTCTCGAGCCAATTTCTTCTCCAACCAATGAAGCAAAATTTAACGCCGAATTAATTACGGCTAAGCACCGTCAAAACTTTGATACTTTGGGCGTGCTTTGGATCGAATGAATGTTAACAGCAACATTGATTTATGGCTTGATTTATGACAACCTTTAATATTATTTGTCTCTACTGCCGGAAATCATCAATTATGGTTTGCCTAATGAAAGCAATCACTCGGGATGTTTTAATAAAATTGTGAAGCCTTAAAATGAATAACTGAACTATCTGAACATCACAGTTGGCAAGATAACCTTACAGATCCGTCCCCGAGAGTTTACGATGTCATCTTCCGTATCATGAATCCACTGAAGGATGTAAAATTTGAATGAGAGAATGGACGGTTGAGTTTGCACGGTCACATGAATCCTTTTGGGACAGTTTCATCACTCTTCCGCTGTTAATTACAAACCTTTTTTAAAGCACGATTCGTTGCATAATTTATCATGTTTTAACAGCATGGCGACCAAAACGGGAGTTGATTTGCTGATGAATTTTTTCAAACAAAAAGGAAATTCCCGGAAAAAAAATATTATTTTTGTAGCAAAACGTGAAGAAAAGGTCAAGGTTTGTTTTATTGTTTTTATGAGTCGTGTTATTGTTTTGCGTTGATTTGAACGTTGTGTGAGTTCCTGGAAAAAAACATCATTTATGAAGCTGATTTCCATAACGCAATAAGAAAAATGATGCATTGGACTAATGAAACATGTGAATGGAACTTCTGCTAAAATTTTGAATTTGCTGCATAACTTTGCACGATGATAGAGTTGCTTTGAGATAAAGCTTGCGTCAATGATTTATCAGGCAGAACTTTGAAAAGCTTTTTACGATTAAAAAGTTTCATAAATTATCTCATGAGAGAAGTTACCATTCAGAAAGATAGTAAAGAACTGTTTTTCAGTAAAAAGAAGCGCAATTGTTCATAATTCCGCATTCTGTCGGTTTTTACTTTATTTTTTTGCAAAAGCTTTTTCAAGAAGCGTAATAAATTATAAATTTGCGTGTAAGGCAAAAAAAATGAATCATGACCAGTCCTATGTAAGGAGATAGTGTCACTGCAGCTCATTTACGAGAAAGCAATTATAATGACATTAATCAGCAGCCAGAAATTGTGACCGTGAATGCTGAGACAAGTGATGTATGCGACATGTAAATAAGCACGAATGAATAACTGTCCCGGGGCGGACGCCTAAAAAAAGCTTTTAATCTTATCTGACTGTAACAAGTTGGCTAAACACATCATCAAAGGAACACAAGAAGAAAACTTTTCCAATTAGCCCTGAGGCTTGTTCCTTTTATCTCCAGCTAATTAGAGGATGAATAATGCGATGAAGCTGGAATATTTTATCAGTCTGTAAGCGGCATCCTGAGAAAAATATCGGATGATTCCGGATCGATAGCAGCTTTGGCACAATGAAACAACAGTCATGCTGGATTTGTACCAGATCAGCCCGTCTATCCTTACTGAAACCTTAACTGTGGCCAAAGTCGCATGCAGCTGTTCAATAAATTATTGTTTCGTATTTAACGTAGCATATTTAACCAAAACTTCTTCATAGCAGCCATCTCTAAGGTTGCACGCTTTTATGTTGCTTCTGCTACATTCATTAACTAGATACTTATTTTGGTGTTTCCATAACTACATTTTTGAAACTCGAGGAAAAACTATTCTTACATCATTAAAAGCTGCAAAAGTTGTTACAGATTTTCCAATTTGTCGACTGCAACAAAATGCTTGAAGACAAAGTTTCAAACCGAAACTTGTCGTATCAGTTCCAAAACTATCACATATCAGAAAACTGATCTGTTTTGAGAAAAATCTGCTAGGATTCAATTTCCTTTCTTCGTGTTTGAAAGCAAAATGTGAATACAGTTTGTAAATTGCTCGCTTTTTCACGAAAAAATCGTTCGCCATAGCGAAAATCAAACATTCATATCATTAGAACGGAACAACGGTTTTTTGTGCTTGCCGATCTAAAATTCATAAATCATTGTGTATCAAGTGGATAGGTGTTGACGAGGGTCTGTTGCGTAGAAAAAAAAGGCAAAGTGACGAACAGCGAAGATTCACACGAATACTTCAAATGAAAGCGAAAAGCTTCAAAGGCAAAACATTCACTTGCCCATCAATGGAAAGTTCAGCGTCACTCACGCAGAATTAAATTCGAATACGTAAAAATAATTCTAGGAAAGTGCTTAAATCATCACTAAAGCTTTCTGCCTGGTTACAATGGCGTTGAAATTCTTATTCAATGAGAAAATTTGGGAAAATTTCTTTAATAATTCAATAAAACTGTTCGAGGAGAATTAATCGCAAAATTTAATCTCGGAACAAGATTCGGTAGAAAATAAAACAGAATTTATATCTTTTAGGGGTAATTTAAAGCTTGGAGCTGGCCCTTTTAGTAACCCTTTTGAACATAAAGGCTTTGTCAAATATTTCTTATCAATTTCAAGCTGCTGCTTTCCCAAATATCTGATTTATTAGGTTTGATCAACATCAACCTGCCTGCAGAACTCTTTCCTCAATACATCAAATATTTTTTTTTTACATCAAAGCAACAAACATAAAAGTAGACGCTCAGTTTACAAAACAAGAAGAATTTTTGTAATGTATTTTGCTGAATCGTAAATCAGAGGGCGCAATGTCGATGAACGAGAGTGTTGAGAAGTAAAATAGCTTCAGCGGAACAAGATTAACACAGGATGAGAAGCAGTAGATTGTAAAAGCGTGCGATGAACTTCCACCAACGCGTTTCGATAAGTTTGCGTTGATTTTTATTTTCTTACAAGCTATAAACGGAAGAAAAGCATAAAAATTCGTAAACATCCACGATGCACCTCTGCGCTTGTCAATAATTCAAACAGCCATAAAACACTCGCTTCACTGGGATGGAAAAAATCTCGAATCAAGTTACGATGCGCTGCACAATCTGTGAATCAAGAACAATATTGAATCATAATACAGTCTTTAATGTGATTTTATGGAAGTTACAGGAAGGATGCTTTCAACGCCATTGACTCCTGTTTCATAGGCAGAATTGCAATGCTGAAGGAAAGTTAAGAACATTTTCTTAAAGCTCCAGGTGAAAAACTTCAAAAAGAAAAATTCAAAATCCATTAGCGCAGCAATTTCTAAGGATCCCATTATAAAATTTCCAACTTCTACGAAGAAAATAGTCTGAAATTGATTTAGCTGACCTTTTGCAACAGGGCAACATTTCTTTCATCAAAGTGAATCCTCTGAGATTTCCCCTGTGTTCCTGACAAACATTCTGACTCATTCTCACGCTTCGTTTAGATTTTTGTTGGGCTTTAAAATGTTTCCCCAGAACCATTTTAATAACGTTAGCTTTTGCTCGATTTTAATTTAATTCGTTAATTCGGTCATTACGCTTCTGCAATAACAATATGCAATATCAGATGTCAATCGTGTTTTCACATATCAAAAATATTGCCAACAGCTAAGCGGACTCGTGAATGTGAGTTTCATCGCTAACGATAGCTAATATTTGCAAGTGAAGCGTAAAAAGTATCGTCATTTATGCAAATTGGCAATAATTCGATTATGCACTATGCTATTGATAAACGTCAGTTATAGTTTCGGGCTGACATATCTAAACATTATTTCTTGTCCATTAAGCATGCAAGTACTGTCCAATATATTGAATTTTTCAAGTATTTTGTCATTTCATATCTGGTGAACATGTCGAACAACCTTTCTTGAATAAAACGGAATTTGTAACCTCAAATATGTACCTTCCAGCTAACATTTCACAAGAATCTTCTGAGAATCTTCTAAATTGTTTTTCAACCAGTTTTTTTCTGTATCGATCATGAACAATGAAGCACAACAAAGAATGTTCTTTACATGATTTCATGGCAGCTTCAAATTATTTTTTTCCAGAGCTTAGCGTTGCACTGTTAACGTATTGCAAACAAACAAAACTTTAATTTTATTCCACTCTAGCATTTAGCGAATGAATGGAATTTCCGGAAAAGTTCTGCAATTTCAAGTGCTTGGATAGAATGCAATCATGTGACTATCTGAAGCGGAAGTCCTTGAATACCAGATGAGAACTATTCAATTTTGTGATGTTAAAACGAATCCAAAAGCGTCCCTGCAGTCTACCTTGAATTTTCCGCAATCTTAATCTTCAATGCGAGATAAAATATTTTGAAGATTAAAAGTAATTTTATTTCCATTTTAACCTTCGCTGGAATTCTGCATTTTGCACAAGGGTTTAAAACATAAACCACTTCTGGAAAATGCAAAAAAAAACTATGCAGATGAAAAAAAAGGTGATAAATTATATATTTCTTAATTAATAAGAGCAATTCTCTCGTGAGTTTTTTTTTTTTTTTTT
>JPYR01000748.1:0-13026 GCA_000775305.1 Belgica antarctica | reverse complement strand
GCCAGAATTTAACATGAAAAAATTTAATTTGCTCAAGGTTTTCAGGAGTTTCAATTGCGAAACCCGGAATGGGGTGATGCGGGTCAAAGTGAGAATAAAAACCTGAAATATCTCAACAGTTTTCTTTCTGTGGCCTCAAAGCCATAAAAGTTCAGGCCTTCAAGACAATTTCGCGATCCGTTTTTACATTTCGAGGGTTTTTTTTCATGCTGGCTTTGCAAATTGTTTTCTCTGATTTATTTTCTTTAGCAAACCGGCACGGTCTGCACAAAAGATTCAAGAGTCTTTAATTAAACCAGGAGACACAATAAAATCTAATGAAAAATAATTAAAAGCAGCAAAAACAAACTTACGTTGGCTGAGGGGAAGATTACATGGACGCTAAAACTTATTTTTATTCCAACATTGATTCGAAGAGTCAACAAAGTCGTCCGGCAACAACAAGCGCACTAAAAATTACCATAAAATTGCCGTAGTTTGCATTGGCTGTTTATGAACTTTTCTTCTAGCACAGCGGCGATTAAAGTTTTAATTGAATTTCTTGCAAACTCACAAGTGGAACAGGAAGTTGTTCGTTGATTCACTTTAATAATTGCTTTGTTGCTCTTGCAAACTAGAAACAAACATCATCAACATCGACCTTGCATTTCCTAATTAACGTTGGGTCGCTTTCTGGTTGTTGTGCGTTAATGCAACGTGATCAATGTTGGCAGCTGAAATTGATGTAAATTAACCTAAAGTATATCACGTCAAACCACAAAATGTACTTCCACAACGAACCAGCTTCATTATTCAGTTTGCCTGTAGGTCGGCGCTTAATTAAATTACCTCCGATTTACACCTGTTTTGAAAAGGGTTTATTTTATAATTTAAGCTAAGAATTGACAGACCTTCAAGTTGACAGAATAACCTAATTACTTCTTTCCTGGACCTTCTCACCTTTCTTTTCACTGGATGGCTAATCAACATTAAAATTATGTAAATTGATAGTCTTTGTGTTAATTGAAAAAGGTTCATCTCGAACGGCCATCGAGTTAAGCCATCATAGAAAATGTGCACAGACAATGTGGTCGACGCTTCTGATTTTATTGCTGAGATTTAGCGACGAGTTTTATTCAAATTTTCTTTTTGTTTCGGAAAGCAGAATTGATACCTGTGCAGAGGTTGAGTGCTCTAAGCTTTAAAAGATTTGTACATGAAAAAGCTTTTAACATTTTTCTCCTTCAATTTGGAATTCATGCGGTCGGAATGGATCTTCCATTAATCTTGCCTAAGTAGAAAATCAGTTCAGCTGACCTTTAAGAAAGAAGAAAAGAATAAATAATAAAGCTTTTGTATGTTAAAAACTTCTTTGCTGTTTAAAATCTTAAAGACGACTTTAATGAAAACAGAAAATTCTTTCAGAAGTTTTCGAGAAACTGAACATTGAAGTTTAAAGTCAAAAAAAATCTGAAATTACTGTACATAGAAAGTGTTCAAAGCAGCTACAAATTTGAATAAAAAAAATTGACAGAGGTTAAAACGTAAATAACAAACGTTTGCATGCTTAAAATTACAAAGTCTAGTATACTTGTACCTTCTTGACAAAGTTGCGGAAATGCTGAAGTTTGTTTAGGTTAATTAAGAATAAAAAATATCTTCAACCTTTTCCCTTTTTTAATTTTGTATCTCTTATAGTTCTGCTAACAAATTTCATGAAGCAATCGTCTGAACCAATTTCAATTACGCTAGCATCGATATTTATTCTAGATTGAAACTTTACGCTATTGCTGTTTTGGAGAAAACATAAAATTGAATCAAACGAAAGTTAAAGATAAATATCAAAGCTCAATTTAAATAAATGAAAGGAAAAATCCACATTGATCAATTTTCTGAAATCTGTTGCATGAAATTGAGTTGAAAAATATTTAGGAATTTCTTTTTGCTCGAACATCAAATAAGTTGTACAAAATCAAATTCAACTTTGTTATCTGTTTCATCTTACAAATTTTATTTATCTTTTATCTTTCATAGAAAAAGAATTTGTTTAACAACCACATAAAAACCTAGTCTTGTTCGTGAAGAAGACACTTTTTTTGAAAATAAATTCATTTGAAACAATAATTTCTAGATTCCTTGTGATCAGTCTTGCGGCTTTACATTTTTAACTGCTAATAGTCAAGAAAGTTGGTTACAGTCAGTTACAGTTACAGAAAGTTCATTCTAAAAATTGACATTGAAACAGCATGAAAATAATTAATCCAATTCTAAGCATCGTCGACTCGAGTGCTACAAGCGCTACTAAGTATCGCTACTTATGATTCTAATGAACGCTTTTCTGATGTAACCTTTCGCCTTGTGAATCGGTAAATGACTACAACTGCACAATGTCGTGGCGACCTGCTAGTACATTCAATAACTCGAAAGTGATCGATAGTTTTTGTCTGTGTTTTCCAATCTAGAAAATCCTATCAAGTCAAGAATTCCAATATTTGATTTTAGATTGAAGCTCTATAAAAATTGTTTGAACTTCCAAAAACATGAGATTGACGTTGAGCTTGTGACGTTAAGACTTTGCGTGATTGCTTGAAAAAGTTTATAATTTTGTGAACTGTTTGGGTTTGCGTTTTAGTTTGCAGTTGATGGGCAATCTTATGGGTTATGTGCGCTGTTTTATTACAATTTATTTATTTTTACTTGAATGAAGTCAACTATTTTTTGTGCTAATCTTTTGAAAAAATTGCAAATAAAACTTTACGATGCTTATTCATATACAGCTGTACCATTGATCTTCAGTTTCAGGAAATGAAAGTCATCAATGTCATAAGTTCTATTTGCAACCTTTGATGTCGTCAACAATCTCTTGGAGCGCGTATTTCTCGAGCAGCAACCAGTGAGACAACAACTTTCAAAATACGATGTCTCAGGCACGAGCACAAACTCCAAGCACAAGAGCAAAGTCGGTCCTTATCATGAATGAAACTTCACTCATTCACTCACTCGCTATACTCAGCTGGAAATGAGGCGGAATTATAAAAATGAATCTTGACGCTTCAGGAGATGAAAATTTTCAATTTTCTGATCGGTTTAAGATGAAAAATCGTTAGCAGGGATTTTACATTGTGAATAGAAAAACTGGAACAGAAAAATCGATCTGAAACCTTTAGATGCGGGATCAAGGGTGGCAAGCGGGCATAATCTCGTCTTTAATAATTTCCAAGCGATTTCTAGTGAATCCAGAATTTGTATTCAATATAATGACCCTCATTTGAATAAAACATCGAAATAAATTATGCGAGAGTCAATCGGAAATTCAATTTCAATAAATCAACAAGCCTCAATAAACAAATTTGGTAAGAAGAAGGAAATAATTTATTTCCTCCCAATATCAAACAGATTTTGTCGTACTCCGTCTCGTGTGTTTACAATGAAAACAATTTAATGGGTCCGCCCGTAATTTTCTTCTGGAATCGATTTACTTGCAATCTTCCCCGTTCAATGAACGTTTTAAATTCATTCTCGACGTTTTTAAGCTTTTTAAAAAATACTCGTTATCGTTCATTCAACCAAAAAGGTTGAACTTCAGGCTGTGCTTTTAAACTTTTCATGAATAATTCATTCAATTTTATGTACAACCGACGAGAAGACTTGGAAGAGTTTGGTGAAATTTTCTCTTTCCGATAATTAAAAACCGATTTTGAGTGTTTTTGTGATGAAACAATATTGAAGTAGTACCCGGGAAATTTGTAAATTTGAAACAAATAATTCGATAATTGATTTTCATAAAAGGTTTTCAAGGGCAGGCCAACCAGAAAGCAATTTTTTCAAGCAATTTAGAACAAACTCAATTAGCATCAATTTCTTAGAAAGTTTTAACCATTACCCCCTCTTGATTCACGGAAGGAATTAAGCTTTTTCTTCTTATGAAGATACAAAAATCTGTAAATATTTTTCGTACGAGATTCTGCAGAACTTAATTGGCTTTTACCTTCATTGAACTTTTCAGAGTCTTCTCAGCAACTTTGTTTCAAAAAAAATTCAAACACTGTTTGTGAAAGCCATTTCACCGATTGCTTGTTCATTTAATGAATTTTCCGAGCTTCAATTTCCACAGATGCATTGCTAGCGAAAGCAAAAGCAGTGAAGTGAAGTGAAATTGAGGCGCAACTTTTCGTGTTAGCTCAATCGAGCGTAACGATCAATTTTGACGTCTTTTTCTCGCTTCCTACGTATTATTTTGTTTACTGTCAGAGAATTGCTGTGATGAAAATTGATTTTATAAAGCACACAATTAAATCGTTGCCAGCACAGTTCAATCGGACTTTAAATGATCCAAGAAGAAACTCGGAAAAAGTTTCATTGACTTGAAAAAGTTTCTCTTCTTCAGATGGTTGTCAAGAGACACTCGGGTACAAAGTTCGCATTTTGGGAAGTTAGGCATGAAAATATATTGGATGTGTCTTGCCGAAATGTTAACGATTTATTCTAGCAGAAATTTCTTTATTTCTGATTCTAGCAAACATTATGAATGAAGCGAAAAATTACGCTGGAAAACTTTTTTGTATCTCAACGATGTTAACGATATGTTATTACCAACTTTATGTTATTGGTGTTGGAAAAATATTTTGAAGAGCTCCAAAATAATCTCGTGTCTTCTTGGAACTTTCTAAATTAACAACAGAAAGGATCAGTGATTTGACCAGTTCTCCGAAGGAAAACTCATTGGAAAGATTACAGAAAGCTAAAACTGTTTGTTCAAAACACAGAAAAAAGGTCCAAGACGGATCATCAACGTCAAAAGCTGATCCGGAACTAGGTTTAACTTTGAAGATTTGAAGTCAAGAATGTGTTTCCAGACTTAAAGTTCAAACACACCCTAAATAAAATCCCTTTCCAATCACTGGTTCTTTCAACGACTTTCACTCCAACTGACAGCCAATATTCCGAATGTCTATTTTTGGAACCGTAGGATTTCTGATGTCGCTTGTTCGTTCTGCTTGATTGAAATCTGAAACGCGGAAGATTATTTCAGTCGATCGATAGACTCACAGATTTGTGCCAGTTAGCGTCGTAAATACAAACTCCAAAGAAGTAATGAGTCGTGAACATACTCTTGTGATTGCAGAGCACTGGGACTGCGATTAAAAGCTTTGAAAAAAGAAATGCTTTGAAGTCAAAGAGCTTCCCATGAGCTTAGTTGAGTATCAATAAAGCAGTCGCTTCTGCATGAAATCTGCTTTAATGGTGGTATAAAATTCGTTCCTGAGCGTTGGTGTCGACTCAAACAAATTAATTCAGCGTAACACTTTGGCTCTGAGATTTATTTTGATAACAAACAGCCTTGGACTTTTGACAGAATAAAAGAAACCGATTTAAAGTGCTTGTTATTTCCATCATTCTGGTACTCAGAAAAAAGCTTTAATTTATGGAATTTGAACGGGTACTGAGAAGGGGGAAACGTAGAATTAGAACTAAGCTGTTAAGTAGTTTATTTGGTTTGATTTTAAATCAAGTGAAAATCATCTTCTCAGAAAGAAGGTTTTCGAAAAATTATTTCAGTCAAGAACATACAGTTTTGATCGTGGGATGAAAAAGCTGATAAAACCTAAATTTCTTTAATTCTGTGTAGACTGAGATTAAGTTTCGTGTGTATTCGTGCTAAAACCTATAAAACAAATTGCGTCAGCAATTCCAAACTCCCACGAAACGTTGGCGTATAAAGAAAAGGTAATGAAAGCGAAGACTTTCTTATTGCTGCAAAAAAACATGAGTGTATAAACTTTATTTGTCGGCTACTTTACAAAAAAGTGTTTTTGTTTGCTTGTTCATGAGTTACAAAAGAGATTATTTGAGAAGAATTTTTGTGTCTTGAATAAATGGAAGGAACTCAGAGTTCGAATAAATATGAGTTGCGCTTTTGCAAGCTATGAAAGTGCAAGAATTGCGATTTTCTGGACTAAAAACCAAAGAGCTTTTCAGCTTCAAAAACCGCAGTTCTTTTTGATCCCTTCCTGTTGCTTGCTTGCTGTTGACATGTCTTCGCGACTAAGACTCCCGTAGTTGGTTGGCGCGATTTAGAACAAAGTTAATGTCAGTCGAGGGGAAGTTCTGTAGAAGCTTCACGTTGTGTTCGAAATCGTTTTCGAGAATGTCACCGCGCACCAGGACGATCATGGCACAGCAGACGAAGATGAGATACTCAAAGCGACTCACGTCCGACAGAATCGAGTCCCAGAGGCGAAGAACGTCCGGAAGGGGGAACTCCTGGCTCAGCAACAGCGTCAGCCATCGGAAGCTGTAATACAAATCGTTAATACAAATTCTGATATTTTTTCCTTTGTCTCGCGCCTGTAATATTGCGGGTAAATTCCTTGTTCCTTGAGGCGGTTGAACACAGGAAAGTCACGTTTTTCCAGCAGCTTTGACAGCTTGTTCATCATTCCGCGGATGCCGTTTTCTGACTCGTCAAGACTTTTTATGAAGAAATCTCGAATCTCGCTCATCAAAGCCGTGAAGCACCAGAAACAGTCGGCTTCCGCAAACTCGGCGTGATCATCGTTTGACGCGAATACGTAATAAATCGGCCCAATGATTTCGTTCATTCCCTGCACGTATCCTGTGGATTACATTTTAATAATGACAATGAAGTAAATTGGAAAATAAATCATCAGCCATCGCTCTCACCTTGTCCGGGATTCAGTTTCGCATAGATGAAGAGCATTCGCTCAACAACTTCCCAGTTCGCTTCTTTTCCATGTTCTTGGGCGGCGTAACTTTCCGCGGCACGTTTCAGGATTAAGTTGATCTGGCGAAGCAGAAAATGTTAGAAAAATTTGTTAGACTTGCTGTCGAATCCGTCGACGGGATTTCTACTCACTTGCTGTCAACATAAGTGAATGTTAGTAGCAAAAGCAGTTAAATTAGGGGAGTTAAGCTAATTATTCAACGACACAACGAATTACGAAGCTTCCATCTCACCTTTGTAACACCTAAGCCCTTGCGCTCGACGTTCGCCGAGCTGAGTGTGCTGGGCGCCACTCTTGAATGAAGACGGATGTCTGAATCACTGTTGGCGACGATCTCGCAGGGAAACTTGGTCGGTTCTTGGAAAAACGAAATGTCTGGCAAAAGCCGCCGAACATCTCGGTCAATCTGTAGTAAAAACGTCTCGTTATCTTTGAAAAACGTGCTCCATGTGGAGTCAGGGCCATCGCTCAAAGGGTGGTCGACTGACAAATCAATTTTCTTGAAGCCAGGCGGAATGACCATTTCGTTGATCAAATTCTGATAATTTTTCCTTTGTCTCGCGAGATGGTCAGGCCATTTCTCCTTATTCGCCGGGAGGTAGTTGAACAACAGCTTCCAGCACACCGGTCGATACTTTTTGCAATCAGGCAGGCCAGAATGAATGAAGGCCCGCAGTTTCTTGATGTCGATGACTTCTTCTTCGAGAATCGTCTCGATTTTTTTGAGTCTTTAATTTGGGGGCGGAAATGTTATCAGAACTGATGTTTCGGGACGAACTCGAACGGATCCACATACCTTGACTTGTACAGCGACATTCTGTGGGGTTAAAATGATATCACTGCTAATCAGAGAGTCTAGCACTGGGCGAAATAAAATTGAGAGCGACGACGAACTTTCAAAACGGTTGTAAACAAAAAACCGGTTCGTGGGATTCAAATTTCAAATCACCGTTAAAAAAAATTGAAGCAAACCCCTTCGACTTGAAATTGAATACAGCATGTTCAAAGCCTGTCAGAAATTAACTCAAAGATCACCCAGATTTGCTTAATTAGCGGAACAAATTAATAATCACATCAATCACCAATAACGTGAAATCGAACCCACAACAAATAAACATTCGAGACGCGGTGTAGTAAAGCGGATAATTTTAGACTTTTGTTGATATCGCTATCGAGAGAAGACTTTGTGTTCCACATCCATACAGTGAATAAATGGTTGTTGTTTTTAAAATTTCACGAAAATGTTTTCCTGCAAGCACAAACCGGGAACACGAACACAGCGAAAGAGTTTATTTTCTCGCTGACCGTTTGGAAAAATTATTGAGTATTAACTCGGCAGTCACTCATCGTCCACGGGCGGCTTTTGTACAATCGAAGGAAAAAAACTTTCTTGTGATCCAATTTTCTCTCGCCACAGTTGAAGAAAAGTAAATATAAAGAAAAACTCCGAATCAACTGGCGGCTTCGCACACACAGTCTTCAATCTAGCTTAGTTCCTGACACAACACTCTCGCGAAACGAACGAACAATTCGAGTGAAATTCTTCAGCCAAGAAATTCTTTTCGAGTTTTAATTTAGTTTTAGAAATTCATCCTTTAACTTGCGGTTGATCAGATTCGATCAGTTTGATTTTTGCATCAGGCGAACGCGCATATGGAACTGCAGTGAAAAGTGAATGAAAAATTGAATGATAAAAGGCCAGTAATAGATCAATTTGCTGAGACAGTTCAATTAACAAGAAAACAATCAAATTTGATTGCAGTGAAGAGTTGAAATGACATGAAAGCTTTCGTGACATGAAACCTAATCAATAAAAAGTAAATTCAGTTGCTGACAAAATGGATAAAAAGGAAACGTCTGCCGGAGGTAAGAAATCGATTCCGAGAACTGATGAATCTCGGAGCTGGAGTCGAGAAAAGTGGATTTGAATGAGAGTAGCGAATGTGCGAAAAATAAAATCGTGACAAGTCGATTCACGTTCTCATGGTTTTTCATCAATTAAGTAAACGTGTCTATAAATACAACATCGTGAACCATTTTCACAAAATGTTCGTAATTTTCTCTTTCATTTGCAAGCTTTGAGATCTTGAACACTATCTCAGAAGCAGCACATCCAAAGTTGAAGCTTGTTTTAAACAAAACATATGAATGATGAGTTGTTAACGTACGCAAAAGATAACAGTGACTATCTAACGAATGTATGTTAATTAAATGTGTATACAAACATCAAGTGTACAACAAGCATCGTGGTTACAACACGAGTCGTGGCAAGACCTTGAAAGTTAATACCTTGAAGACGCAATCTCAATGTTTCTTAAGTGGCGGGATCATTGGTTAGCGTTCGTTAATTTGATATTTGATGTGAACATTGGATTGAAATGCTTCAAAAAAGTAAATTGATATCCACTGGCTTTTGCAAAAAGTTCGATGAAACTTTGACAATCAATTCAAGAAAAATAAAATAGAAAGTTGAAAAGGAAATTTCCTGAACAAATAGGTCTGTTTTGAAGTCAAGCTGAAATATTGACAAAAGAACTGACTTTGGCAGTGCCTAGACATGCAAAAACGGCGTCTAAAACTACATTAACGTTTAGCGGATCTTTTCCTATTTTAGTTTTCTAAGTGGTTGTAAATGGTTGTTGCAAAAACTCGCAAATACAGTATCGTAAAATTGCTTCAGTCACATATCAGAGAAAACCAAATTCTATTGTTGGAAAAACACAATGAAATCGTGATACATGAATTCACAAAAAGCGTCACCTGTAGTTAACTTAACAGCTGAGTCGATTAACAGGTTTTGTTTTAATCGACTCAGCAACATTCAAAACAAGCTTTCTGTGTTATTATCCCGACAATTTTACATGATCTGTAGCTTTACATCAACCCCAAAACACGCAGGAATACAAACAACAACAATTTGGACGCGAAAAACGCAAAGAAAACTCAATTCGCTTGCCAAAAGCAACCGCTCAATGTGTTTATTTTTAAATTGATGCTCGCGTTTTTTATGTTATTTACGGATGAAGTGGCGTTAAAAATAAGTTTTCTGAAGATTTTAATTCAAAAGCGTTTTCCAGCTTTACAGATTGCGAAACCAGAGCAGAAGGAAAACACTTTTGATTAATATTTATTTCATTTCTGAATTTGATTTTGCGTTTTGTAGCGTGCTGCTGCGGTTTCCCGCCTCAAAAATTCGAGTTTGATGTAAAACAAACAGATTTCCGATGTTTACAGTCGCGATGTTCCCGGCAGACATGGAGAACATAATAAAAGTTGGCCCTGAAATCTTGCCTAATGATCTGGAAAAGCGTTGAACGGGCGATCTGGTTACCGCCACAAGTCTTAAAACTTTTCATTGTTCGATTCATGAACATCTGTGTCAACAAGATGCTTAGTGAACAATTTTCAACTACATATAAATCAGTTTAAATTGTACACTTTAATAAAATTATACAGTCAACTCGTTATGAATCCTTTCGTTCAAAAATTCCAATTTCATCGCGTGTCTAGCTACGAAGACGTTCTTGCGTCAAACTAATTTGTATGAACAAGCACAATGTTAGCTCAGCTAGTTAGAGGCACTGAATTATTGGCTAAAAACCCTTGACTTTCTTTCTGAAAATCTCACAGAAAGCTGAATCTTTGAAGTTACTCGAAATTCTTTTTAAAAATCATTTTTCATTTTTCTGCTCTCCGCGCGTAACTTTGAAAATCGAAAGAAACACAAACGAACTGCTTTATGAGTCGTTCGTCATGAAATTTATTTTTACAAACAGTCAGCAATTTTCTTGGTCACTAGAACAGCACGAAAATATTCATATTTTAACCTTTCGTCGCCGTGCTATAAGAAAAGCGCGATCATTTCCCATTGTTTCGAGGTTTACGACTTCGGCTTGGCCATAAATTACGGCCAAAATCACCTTAAACGCTTCAACGCACCGATATAATTAAGGTAATTCAATTCGATCGGAGCGAAGATCTTCCGAGGTGTGCCAAAATAAACTTTGAAGATGGCAGTTCGTGTGGATCGTCTACATAAATCCGATATTTGCCAAACATAAACCGACCGCGTTGCGGGAAGCAGTGATAATAAAGCTGTGCTAGAAAATAATCGGGAAAAATAAGAGAAAATCAACAAAGTCGTGATAAAAGTTGCATCACCTGGAGCTCTTAAAAGACGACGTGAAAAAAGTCGAGTGTTATGCAACACGAAATCCGTTTGCTTATTAGACACCAATAAACAAGTGACACGAAGTTTAATTTCGGTTGTTGATAACGACAACTCAATATATTCGGGCAATTGCGAAACATTTACTCCAGTATCGATGAAAAAATTGCCTAGACTAGTCGCACGTACAAAGTAGTTTAAGAATCTTCAGAGTATTTTTACAAACTTTCAATGTATTTACTTTCAAAGTGATAATTTGCAAAGCAGTCTAGCATTCCGCGAAATGATTTATTTATATTTAAGCGTAGTTAATCGTTATGGTAATGATCTGCTGAGCGGCCCAGTCAATTAAGCAATATGTGAATGAACTTTCTGAATGGATAAGAACACGATTGCGCAGTCCGGGTTGTGCAGCTGGCTTTCAGGGGATTTAAACTGTCTTTTGAACTTGGTGAATGCTTGCTCGGAATTGTGTTTACCAAGCAGTCACCTGAACGCGTTGGAATTAATTAGGAAAATTGCACAAAGAGAAAAAGTCATTTTCAACTCGACAAATCCATGAACAACCCTTGCTAACTCAATTATTATACTTCTGTGCCATTATTTTCTCAGCCCACCGACATTTTCTCTCAATTTCGCTCATGCAGAGTTTATTTCTTTCATGAAAAATGTATTTTTGTAATTTTATTTTTAGTTTCGCTGACGAGCGCTACACATACGGAACCACAGACTATACTCGAGAAGCATAATCTTATCGCAATCTCAAAGGTCGCGAAGGAAAGTGGTGATAAGAAGATTGTTGACTCGGAAGAAGAATCCGAGAGTGAGAGTGATAACGAAGAGATTGGCGCCACAGCGGCTGGTGCAGTGAAAAATGATGACGTAAACCTCGACGACGAGTTCGAGAAAATTGTGCCGTTCAAATTCAAGAAACTGTCAGAAGAGAGTCTCGATGAAGTCGATCACGAGATAGAAGAGATTTTGCATGAAGCGGAGCCGCTTGGGAAGGAAATTAAAACTGATACTGACCCACACAACGCTGAACCTAGTCCCAGCCCTGTCGAAGAAAATCAAAAGTTCGAACCAGTTTCTAGCCGGGAAGAATCGTGTTCGACTCCAACCGAAGAGAAACCTGACAAATCACCAACTGCTGCTGCCGCCGAACAAAAAGTCTCGATCGTCGAACAAAAGACAGCACCGCCAAGTGACAGTAACGAATCGAAGCATATTGAGGCGTCAATTAATAAAGCCGAGCCAAAAGCAACATTAATTGCTGCTGAACCTGTGCCAATCGAGAACTGTGAAAATAGCGTCGACGAGAGGCCACCAGTGCCTGCGCCAACGTATCTGTGGGAAGACCTCAAAAGGGCAAAGGAACATGTAAGTGATGACCATGTATGTACCACTCCGGTTCCACATCTCGAGAAAATGTCACTAACCCCAACTTCACACATCAGACGCACTTTATTAAACAAATTTTGTTAACTTTTCTGTTTCTCAGGGTGGCTATCCTTGGACACATCTGACGAAAGAACCGCTCGGCCCCGATGATGAACCACAAAGCATTTTGAGCTACAAACAATCACCGAGAGCTTCGAGGAAAGCTTCGAACGAAAGCCACGGCACGCCAAAGTCGCAGAAAAAAGTTCGAATTCAGGACGAGATCGAAGTCCAGGAGACTCAGAATTACATTCAAGACTTGTCGGATGACGAAGACGCCACTGAAGTTGGAACGAATGAAGACGATTTAGATTCAGACGAGGCTGAAGAAATTAAACCAGACGACGTTGCGCAAGAAAGCAAGTCACCGAAGGGCATTTTGAAGCGATCGCAGCAGATCCTCGAGAACATCAAACCAAACACATCGAAGTTTGATTCAGGATCGCTTAAAAAGAAAATCAAGAATCCTTTGCAGAAGATCAAGAAGATGGCTGATCAGCAGTTCAAGAAGGTCAAGTCGTCACGACCGTTCATCAAGAAAATCCCAGTGGCAAAAGATGAAATCGTTTTAAACGAAGATTTAAAGATTTTGGAGCTAAAAGAGTCGCCAAAGTCACAACACCGCGACATCGCTGCTTACATTGTCAAGCACCAAGACAGTGAAGACTCTGTCGAGATTGTCGAACTCGAAAA
>JPYR01000747.1:9030-22065 GCA_000775305.1 Belgica antarctica | reverse complement strand
ATTTGATAGCTGTAGGTTTGTTGATGGTTTTTGGAGCGTGCTTTAATAAAAAAATTATGTTGCAACATTGAAAATCTCTAAAAATAACTGAAAGTTTGCTGTTTCAAATGGTAAGAAGAAAGCAAAGATATTGTTTAGTTGAAGAAACGTTGACAAAACAATGAAGGAGTTCATAGATTTGAACTATTTCGTTTACATTTGCAACATAACTTCAACATCCATGATGTATCTCAACACGATCTAGTCACCCATCTTCACATTCAAAATTTCTTCTTTAGCCTTAACTTGTCGACCAAGCTAACAACTTCTAATTGAGTTATGCTGCGAAGACATTATTTTCTCAACAACCATTTATGCTGACGAAAATTTATGCTGTAAACATCAAAATCGTCGGTTGAACAAAAAAAAAACATGTGAAGAAATCAATAACGAATTCAAGGTCACTGATAAATGAGCGACGTCTGCAGAATTCTTAAATATTTATAGAGCATGTTTTCCAGCCTCCAAAGCGAACGTAAAAAACCTGTTTTCTTCGTCTCTTATTTTATCGATGATTCGTGAGACTCTTATGATAATAATTTATTGTGCATGGAATTAAGGAAGTCGATTGTGAGCTCAAAGTGCCTTTGTGCCGATGCAGGAATTCCATTTGCTGATCTCTTTGCGATCAAAATAATTCAGTTGTTGAACATGAATGGGTAGGAGGTCTGAACTCTGCACTTTTTGGTTTCTTGTTCTCTGTGTCTACGTGATTCGGCATCGAAATGACTCAATGGAAGTCAAGCACCGCTTTCAAACTTTAATTAATTTGTCGTCAATCGGAGAACCGACTTTCTTTCCGCAAACGATCAAAAACTAATTAATAGAAATTGTTTTATTATTTTCTGCCACTGGAGATGCCGACCCGAACCATTTTGGAGTGTAACAGTTGGAAATAATAGTTTCAACAAAAGAATTTCACCCAGATACAAACGCCACAGCAATGGTATTTGCATTAAAATCAAATAATTTCCATCCCCACATGCTTCCACATGTATGACATAAAACCGTAATGTTGCGGATAAATCCCTTGCACAGAACAGAGAGAACGCAGAGAATGATATTAAATTACCAAACCTACATAATTCTTACTTTTCCGACTCTCTTTATGATGTAAACTGCCTTCTGCACAGTTCGTCTCTTAAGAAAAGGCGGAATTTATGCTTTAAGCTGGATGAAAAAGTAATGGATTAAGAAACATGATGAATAAGTAAAAAGATTTCTTCTCCTTCAAATGTTTTATTGCCTTCCGCTTTCACCTCAATACATTCCGTCTCGAGACTGTTTAGGATAAATGACAAGAAGGAGTCGGTAAAGCACAGAAGAATTATTGACTTGCAAGAACTGGCGGGAGAATCCGAAGCAGTTACGGTCAATAATTGATGAAGAAGACACGAAGCAATTAGATTATTACATGGAAAGGTGGATTTTTGGGGTTGTTTTGGTGACCTGTTGATAAAATCGACAGCGCTCTACAAGTTCACAAGAAACGAGTTTTTAATTAGTTCATTGGCAGATTTTAATGGAACATTAGTTTCAAGCTACTACAACTTCAGTTATATTTTAGAGGTCAACATGAAAAGATTATTTATACCAGCAATCTTGACATTTTTGTTAATCATCAAAAAACAAAATGTTTAAGCCACAATTGTGACAAAAACAACAGTCGCAATCCTTGTAAACGACTTCGTGAAAGATTCAACAAAAGTTGACTTGATTCAAGTTGGAAGAGACACAGAAGTTGCTAGAACTTGTGTGGAAAAAATTTACGCCGACTTTTCGTTCAGGAAGCCTTTCGCTGTTCCATTTAAATTACCCAACAGTTTATTTCAGTTTCATCTTCAAACCGTTCAGCTCATTTTATAAGAAAGTGAACGAAATGCTTGATCGGTTGCTGCCATGCGGTTTTATTATCCTAATTGTTCCGTTGAAAAAGTTGAAAACATTGGATCGCAAGTGCTGACGATGGAACATCTTGGATTTGAATCCTTGTTTGCTTGATTCCTTTGAGTTTAAGTGAATTCGCATTCTTTTGTGAACTAATCAATCGTCATTGTAGACACTCATAAACGCTATGAACCAAGACTTTTCGCCGATGCGCGAATCGAGTGCACTAAAAAATTGACTGAATGTTGAACCAATTGAAAGTGTCTTGGTCAAATGTCCGCTTGAAAATTTGCGTGCACAAAAAAAGAAGCTAAAAATGGAGTTTAAAATAATAACTAATAATAAACAAAAATCAATGCTCCTTTCAACAACATCATTCCATCATCATCCCAATGACTCAAGGAAAATATCGATTTTTGTCGCAGCGCTGAGAAACATCGACAGAATTCATGTTCTTCGATGATAAACTCCGGAACGTGTTGTATTGTCGTGCTACGCTACAGGCTGACAAGAAAAGCCGAAGCAGCGAAGCGTTTTGTTGAGCATGTCACAAACGCATACACATGCAAAGGCGGAGCTTAATTGTGAAGCCAATCACGTCCGGATGGCAAAACGTACGAAAATAATTTTGCACAGGTACTAAACACGTCCGTATCGACAATTATGTAGAAGAAGATTCACTTTTCTCCCTCGCACCGTTTAGATTGTTTGTTTGTTTGTTTTCGGACGCATAAAGTCGCCAATTATGGGCCCATCAAATTGCAGTCTATAAATAACTTTATTACGGCGGATGATGGCACCGGCACGTGAACTGTTCGTGAACTTGAACTGCAACTACGCGAAGACATCCCCGGACGGTCCCACGAAAATAAATTTCAATTTTCCATCAATTCTCGAGCTTCATTCTCGAGCATGAACGTTCAATTTCACAGATGATTGAGAATTCACGGCTCAAACAGCGAAGCTGCTGAACAACAATGATGAATGTGAAAAACTTTGGGTCGATGAGAACGAAAAAAATTGAATCGAGTGTGTAGAAGTTTTGTACACATTAAACGATTAAATGCTGAAACGTGGAGATGATTAAAGAGTTACAAACATATTTTAAAGATGAGGTTTGGATTTTGGGAGTTTTAAAGTAAGTTTTTTGATGATGAAACATCATTTGAGGTTAGAATTTGTTTGTTTATTTATTATTAAAGGTTAAGTTTAGATTTTAATTAATTTTTAATTGGTTTTTGTTTACGAACTGCTTCTTAGAATATCGGGAAACTCGTTTTGCAAATCTGGTGATATGTTTAAGGCTAAAATATGCTGGGGAAAAAACTAAAAAGTTTAATTAAAAGATTTATTATAGAACCAGTGTACTTTTAACCATTACACTAAGCGTCTGTTTGCACTGTTTGAAACAGCTTTAAGAACAAAAACTGTTCCAAACTTCCAACTTCAGCCGAATCTGCCATGCCGAATATCTTGCCAAAAACATTTGTTCATCTGTTTCGTGAAATTTATTTATTTCTACGCCGTTCTTAATTGCGATTTTCCAGCAAACTAATCGGAAAAAATTATTAGCGAAATTATCATTTTTCAAGAAATTCCATTTGCGCCTCATAATGCTTCACTATCTTCACTGCCAGCAGCACAGCAGCAAACATAATTTCCACGAGAGAAATGCTGATCACGTCCTAATGAGAAAATGTATAGCTGTGGAAAAATCAATAATTTTCCTTCACATCTCGTGGAGCGGATGGGAGAGAACATGAATTTGTGCTTTTGGGGGATAAAAGCTTTACGACTGCATAAAATTTCCCTTTTCCATTCATTCCCTGAAGAAAAGTGTGAAATTTACGTCTCTTGCTATAAACTTTGCACTGATAAGAACTGAAAGAAAAGTTCTCCATTATTTTCAGGTTGTTCTGGGGACTTTTTGGAGAGATTGCAAGTTTTTTTTACAGAACTGCAGGAGTTTGTTTGAGGTTATTCGTTGGTTTACAGTTCAATAGAAATTCAAGAAACATCACCTTGAGTTTTCCCCGTAGTAAAAGTTTGATTAACTTTTAACTTGGTGCAGTTGTAAAATACACATTTGCTTGTTTACAAGTTCATGTCAAAACGCAATTCGCAAGTTTCTGCCTGCCATCAGTGTTGGTTTTCAAAAGTGCCTGAGATTTTTTTTCCTAAAGTGTAAATTAGAGTTGTTGAGAAACAATCAATTTTTAAGATGTTCTTCTTCTTTATCTTCGGAAGTTTCAAGTCGTGAAACTTAGAGTTGCACGATTCTCACAGAACGAAAGTCTTCAAAGCAAACAACTTGAAAGTATAAAACTTCATAAATTGTTCAGTTCGCATCAGTACCACGATGAATTTGGCGGTTCTTTTATTCGCATTGTGCCTTGTTGGCTTAGCTGCGGTTGATTGCAATGTCTCTGTGAATGCTTGGATTGGTAGCGGAAAAAACAGACGTCATCGTCATCAACTGACGATGACAGATGGATTTTTGTTGATACATGCTTTGAACATAGCATCAGCATTCGACAACCCGTTCTTTGAATACGTCTAGTCCCCAACTAGAGGTTCACATGTAGATTCACAGGAACCTTTACCATCAATGGACTCGCTATGCGGATTTGCTGCCGATGTATTGTAAGTTAAATCTTGAATTTGCAATCACCTTAAAAATAACATTGATTTTTGACAGCCACAAATGGTAGATCTACGATTGCCCGTTAAAGCCGACTCCTTGCAATGAACCTCAACCATAGCATCTGTGTACAACTCCATTTGATTGCAAGTGCAAGACGGTCATAATTATGTTTTTTGGTACCAACCACGAGGCTAGAAAAAGAACTTCTAGAAAAATAATTTTTTGAGCAATTTTTAGTGAAAATTCTATGAGAAAATCGAGAAAAAAGTTCATTTTTCATCATGGAAATAAAATTCTTAAGACTCGTTGTCTTTGAAATATTTTTGTTGTCTTGAATTTAAGTCTGCGAAAAACAAATTTCGCATAAATTTATTCAAGTTTAGCTTGAAAGCAATTGATCATCTGATGTTTGATTTTTTGTTTCCTGTTCAAATGAAATTGTTTTCGATGAAAAATATTCAAACATACTTCAAAACAGCTAAAGTGTCACCGTAATAGCTGAAGTTTTGGCAAAACTTTGATAGTGAAAGGCAATGGACGACTGTAAATTCGACTTGCCTTTGAATGTTTGCATTGATTTGAACTTGTAAAACTTCAACTTGTCAAGCAGACTGGGTGTGTGGTTGGTTGCAGGGATCAAATATAGTCCCTGTCGAATCCTGGATTGACTCAAATTCACGTAGCGCTACAACTATTTGCTTCTGCAATTGAGGGGTAGATGAAACTGGGTTGAGCCCATGATTCACTAAGTTTCACTAATTCACTGAATTAAAGACCGCAACTTTGATGGCCAGCACTGCGCAATCGCATTACTTGCACTATAAAGTGCCTAAAGTTAAAACTAATCTCTTGGCTTCGAAATCAAAATGTAATTTTGCGGAGTGATTAAAGTTTCGACTGTTCGCTCTCACGGACTGAGCGGCCAATTTGTCAAGTTTTCAAAAAAGCTTCAGATTCCATTTTGAAAGCTCCAAACCTAATCACACAAACTACAATATCCATTTTGAAGATTATGATTTATTCAATTTAATTATTGGTTCAACATACAAATTGGAAGTGGGAACGAGATTGCATTTAATTCGATTAAAACTTGAGTCATAGTGGGAGCTTGTACAGGTTTTTTGGCACAATTTGATAATTTTTCACTCTCATAATGAAGCTTGATCAATTAGCTAGATTACAAATGGAACGCTTGCGTAATAAATTATTAACTTAATTGTGCAAGTTTTTTTGTTCGACTCAAACACGTACTTTTTTCATTTATTCAAATTTAATTGCGAATTCAAAACTTGGATGGGAAATAAAGTTTAAAATCCTACAAAATCGGGAATATTTATGGCGGTGTGTAGACGCCTTTGTGGTACAAATGAAAGCTTGAGTGATAGGGAAAGTACTGCGACTGGTGATCGAGGTTGTACGAAGCGTCCATCTGGTGAAGCGGGTACGGTTGTGGCTTCAACGGCAAATTTGACAGAGAATTAGTCTCCACTTGACTGTTTGACTGGTACTGAAGCCGGTTGTCAGCCGATGATGTCAGGTTTGCGTATTCATAAGCGCCGCTCGACTTGTGGCTCGTTAGATCTCGTGGCGAGACGGAACTTGGTGGTGTCATTGCATTGTTGTAGTCCATGGATGGATAAGCGCTGTAGGAAGACACCAAATTGCCAAAACTTTCGCCAGATTTTCTAAGATATTGTAAATCATAAGAATCATTTGGCGGTGTCGGCAAAGACTGCTGCTGTGAGTCGTACATGTAGTTTGCTGGCCGTGTAGTCGCTCGAATGACGCTTTCTCTGTTTGCATACAACTGACGCAGCAAAGCAGTGGCTGGCATTGGCGGCGAAGATTGATGCGCGAAGTTTGAATACACTTCGGACTGCTGGCGAAGCAGCGAATCAGTGCTGAAGTCACTAGCACTTCCATTCTCAATCATCGGAGCTTTTGGAAGATGCTTTGACATGACGTTCTCGAGTTCCTTGACGGAAATGTCAGAGTGATGTTCGATCATACTACCGTGATTGATTGGCATTGTTGGTGATTCATCTTTCGCATCGCATTTGACTTTTCTTTTACGTCCGCGTTTGTTTGTCGTTACTGGTACTATTTCTTCATCAAAGCTCTGACGTGGTAGATCGACTGCTTTGCTTAAAGTCTCTAGAGACATCATCGTGATCGACGTAGTGTTTGACTTGTCTTCGTTGTTCAGATTTCCGTCTCGTTGAGTTCTCGTGTTGTCAACTTTTGTTTCTGGTGTCTTCGGCTCGGTGTTGTCGGTTTTGGTGTGAACGATTGGTTCACGTTTGATAATCCCCAGCTGGCACTGGTCGAAAACAAGGTCTGTGTTTTCTCTGTCGCTGACGACATAGTTCACACAGATGATGTTCTGTTCATCGGCGTTCTTGACACTGCACACTACAGTCGCACAAGTTTGTATCCAGGTGTATCCACCGTTCTTGTTCATAATCCGGTAGTAATGTGTCAAGACTTGTCCTTTGCTAATCACTGTTTGGAAGTGAAAAGTTTTAGGTAGTTAAAAAGGGAAAGACTTAAGAAGTTTGGAAAACTTACAGTCTGCATGACTCTTTCTAAGCTTGGCTGCATCTTCGCCATGGCAAAGCATGTACAAACTCTCGCCGACTAGTTCGTCAGGTGAATAGTCAAGAACTTCTGTGATTCTAGATCGGGAAATTGACATTTTGAGGTTAGAAAATTCAGATTCCAAGATTTTGAGGTTATGATAAACACTAAGATTTGAAACTAGCTTTAACACTCACTTCGGTTCGCAGTGTAAAATTCTGAAGTCAAAGTTGATCCTGGTCACAAACATATCACATTCCAGTCGAATCTCGTTAATGGATGGCGGTGGTAAAGCGATGGCTAAAGCAGTCATGCCAAGCAGTTGCGGTTGGGACTTTTTTGAGTGACTAAACGAGTATTGAGGTCGAAGATGACAAAGCAGTAAAACCACCTGAGAAAGAAGAAAGAATTTACGATTTAGATTTGGGCCAATTAATGCTGTCGTGATTCATGGCTTTGGTTTGGTGTTGCACTAATTAGGAGCTAAGATAATGAATCAAATTTCAGTGACTTAAGTTTTCCATCAGATTCAACCCATTAAGCCTTCTTTTAGATTAAAATCCCCTTACTCACCCGATACCCCGACGATTTGAAGTGACAGCCACGTTTCGTGAGTGTCGATTTCATTCGCACACAAAACGCCCGGTCAGAGCCTTTGTAATTGCTTCCAATGAGAGACATCACTGATGTGACTGTTGAAGAAGAAAGTGGCGAGAAAATCAGTCAAGCGAATTATTGAATTAGCAGCGAGAAAGAAAAGTTTTTTGTTTCTGGTTGAGAAAACTAAGAGACTGTGAAATTATGAAGACAATGACTCAATTATTGAGATCGCTAGAAAATTAATTGAATAGTCAGTGAACACTGTGAAGCCTAATGAACCGAAGAGTGTGAACTAAAAAGTTTCTAACCGTCGGGGTTGTTAGTACCGGTTGCTTCGTCGTTGGACGTTGGTGATGTCATGCCACTGCTGTGACTGGCGTTCGTCGACAAAGTCAGACCCAGTTGTTCCGCGATTTCTGAGTGATCGGCTTGATGGACGTAATCGAAAATGCTGCTTCCTGTCATTTCCACCTGGAATTCATAAAAAATGTAAATGCGACTGCAAGCCTTATCTTTCAAGTCTGTTTACTTTAATTTGTCTAACCTTCTTTGCCAGAGAAGCGAAAAAGTGTTTTCGTTGCGCAATAAAAGGTTTTTCGGAGTTGCAAACGCTTTAATTGAAATCCAGTTGTATGCAAGTCACGATTTTGTTTTGTTATTTATTTGTGTGCGCTTGTGAGTGATTTTATTTTCAACTCTTTTCTAGGTCTCATGGAAAAGGAATTCAATGTAAAAAAAAGATTTTTTTTGTTTTCGAAAGTTTCACTGTTTCTAGACAGTTCAAATTAAACTAGCTTTGATTTCGGTGCTTGGGGCGGTGTTGTGACGATGTGTTTTTGTTTTGAGAGAGCAAGAAATTGTCGTTGAAGTTCAATTGAACCAAGAAGCATAGTGTGAAGCCCGGTTAGCACAGTTGCAAGTTTCTGAACATTGTTAGAGGTTAGAAAAAATATTTTAGGTTAAAAGTCCTAGAACTCAATTTTCAGACACTAACTGACATATCTTGAAGCAGCCACACAATCAAAATTCTTGTAAAAAATCAAATTCTAATCTAAAAATCTCCCAACAGTGCTTACCGGACCGTCAAGTGCTTGACTGTATGTGGAAGTGTCAAACAATATAAGCGAAAATGTGAATAAAAGAAAAGACGCTTGAGTAAAAATAAAATTTTATTTCCAAAGGAAGCCACCGAGTTGTGAATTGAATAATTAATTAAATTTAATTTGTTCGTACGAATTGGAACAGTTGAAGCAGTAACTTGAAGTTTTCTCTTCAACAATTTTGAAAGTTTTTTTTCTTTCTAAACTCGAATTTACATTGCAAGCTTTGGGAAAACTTGAGACGCTGACATCAAAGCCACCGCTCATGCGCGCTCAGAAGTTCCCAAGAAATTCCTCGACGTTCACTGTGTGATTTATGGCTTCATAACGAAGCTCGAACGGAGAAAAGCATTCCCGCGCTGTCTTTTCGCTTTGGAGTTCACAGCAATTAAATTCTATCGAGGTATTTTGCATCTTCTCCCTCGAGACTCATTCAAATCTATAATGAAAATGCCATTCGAGTGAAAATCTCGCTCGTAGCGATGTCTTTGCACAACGAAAACACTTCATTTATTGATTTTCTGCAAGAGAAATCCCCCGAAAAGGACGACTACGAAGGAAACCTACGTGATCAGCATTTTTGCAATAAAATTATATCCTTTGCACTCCGAGACCCGTTTTTGTTGAAGAAACGTTCGCGTGGGCGAGTTAAGAACAGTCAAAAAGTCGTTTCTCACCTGCGAAAGTCCAAGGTAAATGGAAACTGTTTCCGATATGTACAGGAACCGGCCGTCGGCCGCCACGACGAGCGCAAATCCGTCGAGTGATTGCAAGATGTGCGTTCCTTGATGCTGTTCGAACAAGTCCAGTGCTAATCCCGCTGTCGTTCGACGATTCATCGAGTTGTCTGTAATCACCAAACGAGAACGGCTTTAATTAAGCTATCACAAGGGGCTTTGATTGGAAAGATTTTGCAGTTCGTAAATACCCTGAAGCGAGAATTTAATGAATCATCTCTCAAAATCCACTTAACGCAGTGTCGAAGGGTTAACTGTAACTGCTTTTCAATAAGTCAAGAACGTTTGGTTAATGAAAAAACAGCCGAAAAGCATTTTCATCATGACGAAGAAGCGCTCGGTTAATGAAGGAAATGAGAACTGATAGTTTGCCTTGTAATTTCGCCCCTCGACTTTCATATAAATGCTAATGAGGATCAAATGAAAATGAAGATGGAATGTCTTTCTGGGGGTGCGACAGAAGCTAAACATTAAATAGTTTGCGGGTATTTAATTATCGTTTTAATGCATGGAAGGGAGATCGGTCAGCGTTATGTTGAGAAAACGGGCGATTTAAGTTAATTCGACACTTTTTCGACAGTCTAAATGCTTTTGTAGAATTGTTTCAATAGTCAAGATATTTGTTTTGATATATTTCGACAGTCGAACAGCTTACTAAGTCATTTGGGACAGTCAGAGTCTCACATATTGTAAATGTTTAAGGTTATAACATCGAAAACGCTTGATTTTCTATGTCGTTTGACACTTCAGTGATTTTGAAGTAATTTTCACGTTTTTCGACTGTCGAAATGTCAAAATTCTAAAATTTAAACTTCATAACACATCTTCACCATTACAACAATAAATCCAACCTTTCAAAGGCTAAATATTCATACTTTTTCGACAGTCGAATTCTTTGGATATTTTTTTTGAAATTCAACCGTTATTAACCTCACATATCCTTCTTTCTACCCTATTGCAAAGCCAGCCCCTACTTCAACTATAGTTCAACTAACTTTTCATCATCTTGCTGCTGTTTTTGTTATCGCGGTTCCATGGCGGGTCGCCATGCTGTGTAAACTCCCGCAGTTTTAAGTAACTCATCGTTAGTCTGATGATCGTTGCCTTGTCGAGTTGACTTGTGATGGCGGTGGGAAGCGGAAGCATCTTTGAAAGCTCATAAAACTCGTAGTTTTCTTTGCCACGTCTCGATCTGGCTGCATCGCGTGATTTCTCCTTGCGCAACTCCAAAATGCTGTCGACGAAAGTGAAAGACAGGAATTAATTTCGAGTTAATGTGTGCTGTGCTAATAATCGATTTTCAAAGCACCATTTAATCGCCCAAAATATGTGAGTTGGCTAATCACGCGCGATTGTTAAATTGAAAAGAGTTTCAGAAATAATTTCATATTTTAATGTGCGTTGCTAATTAATCAGACTCACGTTTCGAAAATTGGAATTTTTCGATTCAAAAGCGACCAAAGTCAAATTGGATGTTTATTGTTTAACAGCCAGCGAGTCTGGCTGATGAAATTCTGCATTTTACCATATCATCGTGAACGGCGTGAATTAATCTCTTTCTACACCAATCAGCCGTGAAATTGGACGTACATGTCCATATGTATCGATTTCAGAAGCTGCCACTGCTTCAAGCCTCGAAAACTTGATGAATCATCGAAGAATTCTCGGACGAGTTGAGATATTAAAATGGAAATTAAATATCACCGCGATGTGCAGACCAGTTCAGTTAGTCATCAGTTTCGGTGAAAGGAACTGGATTTCTCGGGAAAGACGTCAACATAAACTTGAACGGCGATAAGCATCTCTGGCCGTCGTTAACAGCGACTTTCTGGCTTCAGGTCTCGCAGACGCGCAGACCATTAAAACTTATGCTGATGAGAATCAGTTTTCATTCATAAATATCGCGTCGCCTGTGAATCAACTCCACTGCTTGACGATCAAGCGATTTGATAAACGTAAGTTGCGATTTACATTCACGAAAGCGGGCGCCGACAAAAGACTTACGATGACTAATCTCGAGTCAGTCTCTTCACAAGGTTGAATGTGCAGAAAACATTTTCTCATCAGCCGTAAACTTTCATTTTATGCGAGCCATGAGAGATGACGAAGACTTGTCAGCAAAACATGATTGTCGCCTTCATCTTGCTGGAGATAAATTTGATTTTCGTTACATTCGTCAGCAGAAACTGAGTGTCATGAGAAGGTGTGGGAGTGACGTCAAGGAGTAACGCTTAGTTCTCCACAACCTTCGGACTTCTTCACAAGCGAACTTCGAAGTGCTTCACAAACAACCTTCGACATCATTCACAATCACACCCTCACCAACAATAAAAATCCCAAATCCGTCTCGGGACGAAAATGATTTCACATTGAATTGTGATTGTTCGACGATTCCTTCGCCAAGACTTCCCCAGAGACATTTCTCGTACATTCAACGTTAGACTTCTTAATTTGCAGTAAATTTTCATCTTCCACGATCAGGTAGAAAGTTTTGCGCAATAAAAACTTTAAAATTCCAATTCCGTTACTTTGTAATTCGAAGAAAATGCGATGCGAGATAACGCACTGCCCGTTATGAAAAGAAAGGATCTCGGATTTTATTGTTCCCATCGGAGAATTGTTTTCTCTAAATTCTCGTGATTTTGACCCTTTTGTGCAGGCAAGGATTTTATCAGGATATTTATTAGTTTCTGTTAGTCATAATTCACATGCAACAATAGCCTTGGTTGACTCCTGTCTAACTTCTTGTGAGCAATTTAAGGACGTGCCCCGGTTCGAGATGCTGTTGTTGAGTAAAAACTTCGTTGCACTCGCCGTTCGGCGGTACCAACCAGGAGTGCGTGAACGATGATCCGTTCATTGCCGTCTGCAGACCGGAACGTGACTGATAAGCCGTGTAGTCGATTGCGGTGATGGAAGAATAAGGCAACATTGCTGCTTCACTTTTTCACGGCGGCTACTCTCGAATTGTCTCTCGAACGAACTGCTTTAAAATTCATCGAACATCAACGACGATCGACATCAATTTTCAATTCACACAGTAAAATCACTTTACTCGCCCCCGTCACGCCGCACACCCGTCTCGGTATCCTTTTATGATTCTTAATTTCAACAACCTTGAGGTTCGTGCTTGTTTTTTGATAATAATAGTCACGATTGTGCAATAACACGCAGGAAAAAGGGAAATCCGAAGCGATCGTCGTTGGACCTCGACCTTAGCTGCCACTTTTTCTTGCAAGCATCATCAGCTGATTCTTCTGCGGCCCTTCGTTCACCCTCCCCACGACGTAAGAAAGCGAGTCACAACACACTAAGAGAGATGAGGGCGAATACGTGCGTTTGAAAACCCGACAAAAGTCCAACTGGCTAGCCAAGTCTTATACGCTATGTTTCGGTTTGGGGGAATCAAAAAAAGAGTCGAAAAAGTGACTGAAAAAAGATGGAACGTCTT
>JPYR01000746.1:0-10001 GCA_000775305.1 Belgica antarctica | reverse complement strand
ACGAGATTTTTTCGACTGCAAGTTTACCAAATTGCATCTGAATTTAATAGAAATTGCCGTGTTTTGTTTGACTTGGTTTCGTATTTGAGCCTTTTAAAAGCTCATCAGACATGTGCCTGATGGAAAATCAGAGTTTACGTTTAGTTTCTGTCATTGCAAAACCCAAAACAAGCTTCTATTGTCTGATTTAGACCAAACTGACAGCGTTTTCAACATAGCTAACAACGCTTGAAACCAGAAACCACTGATAGCAAGACATTAGAAACGAAAGCTCTGACCAAAGCTTTTAAGTTCTACCAAATTTCAGCTTGAATAAAAGTTTAGATTAGAAAATTGTGAATTCAAGCACATTTAAACGCGACTATAAACTCTTTCTCCGACACCGCGAAAGTTCATTCACAAACGTGATACATTTCACAATTGATCTCTGATTGAACCAGTCAGACATGACTGAACATTAACATCACTAAATGTCACGGAACGTGACGGTGCTGCTAACAAACTCGATGCAATTTTTATAACGTTTCCAAAAAGCGAGCGATTTTCCACGTGATGGAGAAGATTTTTTTATTTTTTTGGAAAAATTAGCTCCATCGTTGCGAGATACGCTTTTTGATTGGAGAAATGAAGATAAATCGCTTCGATGATGCTGAAACGTCTATTTATACTTAAAATCACATTTATAATAATTTTTCAAACGTTAGTTTATATTTCCGAAAAACTCTCTTGCGAGTTTTAACGTAGCTAAAAATATTTCGATAATTATTTCAGCCGCGATGCGATGTATTTACGCGGAAAGAAACACTTCGTGCTGAACTGAGCGGTGGAAGCAGACATAAAAGAGTCGTATAATTTGATTGCGCCTCATTTAATGAAATTTCCACTCTCGCAGGGGTAAACAGATGCGATTTTTTAAAGGAACAAAAGTTGTCGACAGTCATCCCGTGCTAGACCGTGGAGAGAAATGGAATCATAAATAGCAACGCAATGTGTTTCTCTAAATGTATGCTAATTTTATTAAGGAATGCATTCATTCCGTAATCTCGTAAATTTACATGACTCGTGAATTAAGATAAACACATCTAACTGAAATTGCTAAAGCCGAATTTAGCGATCAAGACAATTCACGGGGAATGATCCAATTATTTAGATTTAAAATGCTACAATTTTGGGTGCCTCGTCTTCCTGAGTGTTTCAAAATGACTTCATTGATAAAAAACGTCCTGTTAATTGCTTGAAATCGCTGTTCAAACAAGTTCAAACATGTAGAAAGCTTGTTCAAACACTGAGATACTCGTTGGAAGCATCCAAAATTATGTTTCATAACCTAGAAAACTTCCAACTGTGTAAACTTTGATCCATCTGAACTTTCCTTGTTACAATGACAGTAAATATTGTAGCAATCACCATTTATTATTTGAAAACTCTTGTAGGACAAGTTTTGGAAAGTTTGTAAAATCTCATTCATAATTAGCAACCCTGTTTGACACAAAATTATTATCAATTCAAGAGCTTTGATAGGAACTCTCGAACTGACACAAAGGATTCTTGTTGATTAACTAAATTTACATCGAGTTTCCATCAAACGTTCCATTAATAATTGAGCAAACAGTACCCCATTACAAACTAATTCCATTTTCACGTCTCTTGTCTTGTCCTTTTCTCGTATCTTTGTGTTGTTTAGCTGCCAACGCTCGCATAATTCAATTATTCGAGTCGTTATTACAAAAGAGACGAAACAAATGAAAGCACAAAGAACTGACGAGATGAAAACGAAAGGGTTGCATTCACGTTAATGGGTTTTTAACTCAGTTACAAGCATAAAAATTTAATCTCTTCTGAAAGGTTACTTTTTTCCACTCGCCATGCAATGAGTGTTGTTCACAAAAAAATTCGGGGTCGTTCACATAGCACATGTACTGCTTTGGGGGTGAAATTTGACTTCTCGGAAGGCCATTTCTCACGAAGTTTTCGTCTACATGACACAACAGGGAGACGCAAGCTTGATTCAGACGCTACGTGTGCGTCGAATAGCTTCAATGGTCTGAGAGGGCAATTACCATGCAGGAATCGTCGTCGTAATTACCTTCAGCAATGACGCTGCGCTGCTTTGCTTTCGCTTCCTTTATCACTCACAAAAGAAGTATCTTTCAACTGTTTATATTTGTAGTTCACTGCAATCATGAAGCACGATCTGTTTTAATGCCATTCATGCATCATCATTTCATGCACGACTGTTGTTCCACAAAAAAATTCTTTTTCACTAGCTTACAAGCGTTGTCTACTAACCACTATCACCACTTTCTATCACATAACTTTCCATTTTTACACTCACGCTGTACTCGGTTGCCTAGAATATAAAGTAAGCTATTTAGCGAATGGCTTCATTATCTTGTCAGCTTCAGAGATAAACGCTTTCGTTTCTTCGGGAAAGATTCATGAGCTCGATGGTGTTTGCCTTTTGGGTTGTAAATTTCTTGCTTTCTTTACTTGACTCAAATTTTTCTTCAAGTATTTTATTATTCACGCGAAAATGAAGGAAAATCTTTTTTCATTGCTCAATATTTGAGGGGGTTTTGTACAGCCAACACTGCATTTGCATAGCAGAAATGGATTTGAACACTCAACGGTGACTAGAAAATCAGAATCGACGCAATCTAGCTTCAAAAAACACTGAAACTCAAGTTTTCACAACTTTTCTTCAACAAATTCCTTTTGCGGCTACCTGAAGATAGTGATGACACCAGCAAACGCAGTTCTGAATTATTTATTTCGCTGTTTACTTCAGTAAATTTAAATCGCAGTAAAAAACACGTAACTCAAGAGAAATAATTTCAGCCGTCAAACGTGAAACTTGAAACACGCGAATCAATAAAAAACCATACAGACTCTCGTTACAAATTTCATATCATATCGTCGTTAAACTATTCCCGCGATATGTCGGTTCAAGTGGCAGCCACGGTTTAATGAACGCTTCCAATGGAAATAACGAGAGTTCACCCGACGAGAGAAATTCAAACTCAAAGCATTTTCTCAGTAGCTAAGGAATGCCTGTGATAATTAAATTATGAATAATTCAGCAACTTTTTTGTTCTCGTGCTCTCGTCTATCCTTCAGTTTCATTGCACAATAAAAAACGGGTGGATTGTGGATAGCCGCACTAAAAAAAGTATACGTAAAACTATTTCACCAAATTCACATAGCCCAGAGTGTTGACGACATTCATGCAAAGGCAAATTTACGACCACCGACTCTAAAAATAAATCCTTATCCAGTTATGTGAAAGAAATTTCCTTCATTTCCTTGTTTATTAGAAGCAAATAAGCGCGATGTGAAATTGTCGTTTTATGTTGTCGTTTGTCAATTCGCAATGTAACACTCGCATTTGCATAGCTTGCGTATGAGAAAATTGGAACATCGATGACATAGTGAAGCTTTTGGAATGCTTCCAGTTGATTTGAAACAAGCCTGAATCGGTTGAACTCAATACTCAATAGCAATTCGCTAAAAGCTTTGATTTAGTAAATGAGGTCTGATGGAACTGTCAACAGAACGGAGTTTAGCAAGATTTGTAATGCTAAGTGAGCAAGTTTACTTGAATAAGCTTTAGCATTTTTGAAGAAGTTAACATCAGCAAGCTTTAGCATTGCTAAAGTCCAAGTTTCAAAGCCATAATTAAGACAGCAACTACTTTAACCGAACTTTAGCAGCGCTATAAATTAAGGCTTTAAGAATAAAAGCTTTGACAAACTAAACCCATAAAGCTTTTGTTTTATACGCTTAGCACATAATTCTATGACATTACTTCCAAAAGCTTTCCGTTGATAGCCTTTTAAGGTCTCAATATATATTTTTCACGTGAAATTTATTTCCCTTTTGTTAACGCCAACTCTTATTCACAATCCCTATGTGTGAACAAAAGCGCTGAAAAACAGGGAATGAATCTAATAAATTTCGATCCATTAATTTTTGTCTGACGTCACTCGAGTGAATAATTGTTGCGAAAGAATTCATGAGCGAATAAAAACGAGAGACAGAAATTCCCGGCTTTATTAATAGAAAATCGATGAGAAAATCGTTGTCCTCGTTAGCATTTCATGACGCTGGGTGATTTT
This sequence comes from Belgica antarctica, assembly GCA_000775305.1. Lineage (NCBI taxonomy): Eukaryota > Metazoa > Arthropoda > Insecta > Diptera > Chironomidae > Belgica > Belgica antarctica. Next base: position 5,886 of record JPYR01000746.1, on the reverse strand, counting down.
GGATACGCACATTTTCGGTGCAATTAGGAAGAGTCAATAAATACCATGAGCCCAGTGTTTAATTCTTTATTGTTGCGTCTCCGACAATGGAGAAAATATTTGAATTTAAATGCCCAGCAAATTGTGACGGGAAATTAATTTTAATTTGTTGGTTCCTGAGAGAGAATGAATGCGAAAGCCAAATTAACGAGAGAATGAAATCTCTGAAATTTGATATTTTGGCGTAGCTAATACTTCGGATGCTCTCAATTAGCATTTGTATGGTGTTGATTTACATTTAATTAGTTTTTATGATGAGTTGGGTTGCTTGACTTTTGAGAAAAAGGTTTTTTCGCTCCGCTTTTGTGGAGAGTTCATGAAATCAAGGCTTGGCTTGGTTGCTACTCGAGCGGTGAAAAGAAAAATTAGACGAGGATATTTCGACAGTGATGACAATCCTTTAGTTATATCTTGTTTCGAATCGAATCGGACAGCTAGAAAAGAATTCAGATAATCTCGAAATACATTAGAAAGTCAATTTTCTTTCGGGTTTATAGAAAATCGATTGGCGATGTTATCCCAAAAGTCGTTTCGCTTCTCATACATACTTGCAGATTCAATCAAATATTTGAATGGAGCAAACAAATGCAAGCAGAAAAACCAAGCCAAGCACCGATGATATTAATGTCGAACTTTTGTTTGCATCATTTTCCGCTTCATTTTGCCAGCTGACAATTGGGAATCCACTTGAAGCTCGACTGAACATGAAAGGCATCGGAGAAATCTGAGTTTAATTTGGTCTGACGTGCCCCAAACATTCTGTCATTCGATCCAATCCAATCTTATCGTCAATCAACAACTCTGTCCGTGACACGGCTTGATTCACGGCACGGCTTTGATGACTACGGCAGAAATGAAAATCAATCGAAATGAGATTGCAAACTGCACATACTGAAGAGTATACATCTCAGCGAAGCAATCTCAAGTGCTGTTCACTCACGTACGGGACCGACCATTTGTCCTGGATATTTATAAAAAGCTTTTCGTATAAAGTCACAACCTGGTTGATGGAATGTCAAGACGGGGCAATCAGATTTAACGATAAATCACGACCAACGCTACTTCCTGCTCGGCTCTTCCTCCTTTTACACTCTCATGCCACGTTTCATCAGCTTCGGAAGGATTATAATTCACCAGCAACACAGAACAGGCATTGAATTAATAAAGCAAGCGACTGTCATATGAAAAAATAATTCCGGCACTCATGAATTAACGAAGAAAAGGTAAAAATAAAGGTATTAGAGAGGAGAAAACGTTGCCGAGGCGATGTGTGTCAGCAGTGAAGCTTCTTGCATGACAAATTCCAAAAACTGTCAGAGTAAAATGAAAATTTCATGGAATGTCTGATTACATAAAAGTTTATCTGGAGAAGGAATGTCTAGAACACATTCCGCAGCACTGAGCACATGTGCAGCCGTTAAAGTATGTTCCAAAGGCATTAAAGTCGGATCGAACAGAAGAAAGCGTTTCTCGAATTGCTCGTAAAATTCTCTCTGGCTGCTTTGTGCCCAGCAAGAATTTATTATAAGACTCAGGAGAGTTCGTGCAGTTACTCGTCAGCTTAATTGGACAAAAATCCGAAAGGGGAAAATAAAACGAAGAAAATAAAGAGCATTGTTGACGAACGTAATCATTAAGCATTCGTTTTACTAGAATGAGACATTCTTGGCTACAGTTGAACCTTCGGTCAATTAATCACTTTTAATGCGCCGAATCGTGGCAGTTTTATTATGAAAATTTGTATTTAATTGACATTGCGCTTCACCTTTGAGTAAAAACCACGGAATGATCGATCAATTAATTGTGGTATTCATCGAATCGATCAATTAATCAACAAGAAGATTCCAATGGTAGTGAACTTTTCATGAATAAATTTGAATCAACTCAGATTTTAAACGTATTAAAAGTAGTTTTTAACGTTTTTGAGGTTATGAGGTGCCAGAAGTTAGAAACTTTGCTTAACAAAGTGAAAATTTGAGGTTATGAAAGGTTAAAACTGTTGTTTAAAGTTAGAATTCAAGGTTATGAGTCCGTAACTTGACGAATCTTAAACCAAAAGTCAATAAATAAGCATCAAAACTAAGACAACCTCAATATTAGACTTTCAAAATCTTAACATAACCTTCACAACTCACTTCCCGTTTCCAAACTCCAGCTGACATATTTTTGTTGTCATGTATTCGACTACCGAACTAGTTTCATTTTGAGACAAACTTTAATCAACATGAACCGAAGGCCGGGACTTTCTCTATCGCCCCGGTCATCAGGAAAGGCAAATAATTTGTTAATGATTTGAGTCAACATCAAGGGAAACGGAAACAAGAACCGACCACAAATTAAAATGTTTTTATTTTCCGACTTTCACTAATAATTAAATGTTTTTTTTTCGTCGATGAAACAAGAACGGAAAAGAAAAGAAAAAATTTCTCATAAAATTTAAATTTATTGCTGCTTTGCATGGGAAGCATCTGTTTTGGTTCTCGAAAGCTCTTAATTATACAACACAAAAGGATCATAAAAAGGGTTTTCAGCCGAGACTTCGGCTTCTCGTCAATCAAACTTTTCTTTTCTCGAATGAAAACTACTCACTCGACCTAATTATTCCATAAACTTCCAGCACATAAACTGGTTAAGATGCAAAGGTTTTCACGTCTGGTGCTGTACGCTTCGCGGTAAATCGTAATTTTGATGACATGAAGTCGCAAATATTTTCATTGCGAGAGATTTAAAATTAATTTCTCTTCAAACGTGCGCTTGATTAAATTTAGAATTGAACCGAAGAAGAAGGGAACGAAAAACAGAATTTTTGAGATTCTTTCTGCGTTGTTGGAAAATAAATAGGTTGAAGGGGGTCAGTTTCAGATACGAATAAGGTAGATTGAGATTGCACGTAGATTTTTGAGGGTTGCTTGAAGGTCATCGTTACAACTCACTGTCCTAACTGGCTTAAAACTTTCATTGTTGAAATTCGCTTATTCTAAAAGGTTCCGAAAAACGTAGACATGAACAATGATAAAAACACGGAAACGCCTGTAATTAGTCGATTGAATAATTATAATTATTAAAAGTTGACAAACAGAAATCAATCTGTCTGATTACTGGGCAAAGCAAGGGTGGGATGGGAAGCAAAGCAGTTGCTGGTTAACAATTCATTAACAACTGATTCCAAGTAGAATAATTTTCCACATGACACCGTAACTAACTTCAATTCTCCACACATCATTCACAAGTTCAGATCGTTTGAATAATGAATGCGAACTGCCAAACTGCGTACAATTCCCGCTGGTATCAAATCATAAATTTTTCTATTTACGCCACAACTGCTCTGCGTTTGAAGAGCGAGATTGAAAGTTATTTGATCTCAACCCGATTATTAACCCTGTGTGTTAAGTACCCAATTCGACATGAGAATAACAAATCGTAAAGTTTTGTTTCCAATCGGAGAAAATCATTCTCCGCCTTCGAGTTCACGATTGCGGTGTTAATTTGTGTGTATCTTAACTTGAAATAAATAAAAAAACACAAATTGCTTATTTTCGCTTCGGTGAAAACAAATTGAAAATAGATTTTCACGTTCGACTGCCGCGAATCATCAATTTACGGAAATTGAGCCACGAGATTTTTCCGAGAAACATTTAATGCGGTTAGGCGCTTGGAAAATGAGATTTCCAAGTCGTCAACGTCTTGCTCGCTTTTTGAAAGCTTTTAAAAGCCATTCATCAAATTAGTGCCACACTAACAATAAAAGCAAATTGTGCACTTTGCGCATTTAGAATTCATAAAAACTTCTTGCTGCATTTCATGTTCAAAATGCGAAATCGCACTGTGTAAATAGCACATACGAGAACAATTCATTCTTGTGTACATTCACTCTGTTTCGAAAGCTTTTTGTGTATTTCTTCCACTCTCGACACGTCGCATGGAGTGAAAAAGAAGGAAAAAAGTTAAACGGGCAACATTTCTTGTTGAAAAGCGTATAAAAAGGGAAGATTAGAAACATACACACAATTTTGCGATGGCATTTATTTCATTTCATGTCTCCGCGCTTATTTGCTTAAGGTGTGTTCCTTTCCCTTTCGCCCCGTAGCCATAATTCTCCGTCGTCTTATGTTCTTGGCCGTGCGTCAAAGGGGTTGGGCTGTGGCACGGTGGTTAAAATGGAAAAATTCAATTCTCCCAGAGAGCACAACGGAAAGGTGGAGATAATCAGAGCGGTATCGTTGTGACATCATTTATGCATGACAATCAGATTAAGTTCTCAACGAAGGTTGGATTCGCTATTGTCTCGCTAGCTCGCTCGTCGCTATCGATTATTAAAGGGCGATGGTGAATTAATGAAAATAGTTTTATAGAATAAATTGTGGCATGAAAAAGTGTAATGAATAGGCTTTGGCAGGGCACGCAAATTAAAGCGATCATGTTTCGAGCTGAAAGAATTCTCACACACACAATCAGTGCCTTTGATCTCACAGTTAAAAGAACATTCACATATCAATTTCTCTGAACGGAATCCGTCATTTCTTAGCTTGGAGTTATGTAACAATTGTACATGGCGTTTTTTGATGGGAACTTCTCAGACTTGCTGCACATGCTTTCGCAAAGGAATTCCATTTGCTTTCTCGGGGATGTTACAAAGGGTGCGTTCGCAAAGAAAAATGTCGGCTTTGAGATGTTCAATTATTTTTGTTTAATTTTAAATTATATTCGTTTCCAACCTGAACTCAAGCGTGCTGACGTAATTGATAAACAAATTCCACATAAAATAAAAGCAAAACATCTTCGAGCCATGAAAAACTTTTCTTGAAATTTTCTCAAAGCAGCAACTTTCGAAGATTTCTCAAAACACCCAACTTTTTCAATTAACGTTTCCGTCCGAATCTAATTAAATTTGCCTTAATGAGCGATGAAAGTGCCTTCTCGCAACATTTTTCCAGCCTTTGTGTCTACTGCGAATTTCGACTTGATTTTCAGCTTGTTGGAGTCGTTAAGAAAGCAAAAAACCCGCTGGCGTTCCCACGGCAAGGAAAACCAAAAAGGATTTCTCAAAATGATTGACAAATCGGAAATATTTCTCGCCCTGCCTTTCAATCTTTACGGGCGAAGGAAAATAACAAAAAATGTTAAAGTTGTATAAATATTTTCAACACATTATTCCATTCATTTCATTTCGTTTACTTCGAACTAAATTATTTTCCTTTTCTTTTCTCGCTTTTACATGTTTTCACATAATATTTCACAATATTTTCTCCTCATATGCTCGAATCAGCCGAACTGCTTGGCGGAAAAACTTTCAAACTGCCTTCAACTGCTTGTAAATATTTATTTATGATGAAAAAGTGTTAAAGTGATTACTCCCGTTCAGATTAACCCGTTCCGATTAACAAGATTCAGTTTATAATTTTAACAAATCTGTTATTTATTCCTCTACACTCTGGTTTATTTTTTCGATAAACGTGAATTAGTTTTCTTTACTTTCTGTACAACAACTGCTGTTCACACATTTCTTCTATTTAAAATTATTCCCGCAATTGAGATTTCATATTCCACGACCGCACAAACTGCGAAACAGAACAAAACTGAATGCTCTTGCGAGAAATCATCGTGAAATTTTCTTCACTCAAATTTCAGCGGGCACGAAGGGGAAATAACCGAATGGAAAGCCGTGGAAACTCATGACGTCACTGATAAAGAACAGCAGCGCACCGATGAAGGAAAAACTTTCCGAAAATCATATGGTTTTTCCAACGGGAGCGCAGAGAGACTGAGTTGAGATTATTTTCTCACAAGAAGAATGTAATTTTGAGTGGAAATCTTCTCCTTCGAGTTTTCGTGATTTGAACTATTTTG
>JPYR01000745.1:0-11346 GCA_000775305.1 Belgica antarctica | reverse complement strand
TTAACGATCGGATAGGCCACTAGTTGAACAGCGAAGATCCAACCTTTAAGCGTCCACCAGAACGTGTTCGTTTTATAGCCAAATTAAAGTTCAGTTGCGAATGTTTGAAGTTCAATTTTATTTTGGGACATTTCCAAAATGCCTCCAGAAAGGTTGTCGTTGACTAATTTTAATTCGTCTGACACCGTAGACTGGCATTTACATTGGCATTTGGAACCTGTTTTCACCGTTTCACCTGTAAACGATTTATTTTTCTAGCAAATACGTTTTAATTACGTCAAAAACCTGTTGTGAATAGAACCAACATAGAGTTGAAACTCGGCATGATAACACACAAAAGTCGCCGCTTAATGATCCAAGAAAGTTCTTATCGCTTTTATTCTCTTTAAATAATCTACAGATCGTCTCTCAACCTATCCTACTGACTTTTCGACAAATCCTCAAGGAACAAAAGGGCAAAACACTGTGATTGGGAGTTCGCACGACAATGGGAAACAATTAATCTATTACTTTTTCAGTTATCAGTCTTCAATGGGGTGACATAAATTATTATAGAGATTCTTTCATGATTTTTCCTACAAAAAACATGAAAATCTGCGGCCGGTCAACGCGATCCAACCGAGAAAAACTTTTCTTTAAATAAACTCTTGTAAAATCGATCGCGCTACAAATTCTCGACTGAGTCAAATTGGATTTAATTTCAATCTAAGGACATTCAAGTAGAAGAAATTCGATGCTAATCTAGCTTTGGACAAAGTTTCATGAACAATTTACAACTAATCCTAGGCGTGAGTGAGAGAAGTCCGCTTAGAGCGCCGTTCTCTCGTCATAGATCACAATTGCGTCGTCGCCTTTGGGGCCCTGCGACTGCGAGAGGTTCTGTGATTTCGATCGGCAGAAGGCGATGATGGCAGCCTCGTCGTTGGTCATTCGGTTGCGCAGCTTCTTGCTGAAGTTAACTTTGCTGTACAGCTCGTCGAGGTCTTCGATGGAGCTGACCGGTCTTTGTTTGTGTTTCGATGGAAGCGACCGAGTCTTGTAGGCGTTTGGGTTCTCGGGTTTGTCGGATATGTGAACGATGGACGCAGATGGAGCTAAAATTTACTTGAAATTAGCTTGAAATTTAAGCAACCAATGAATTTAGCAAACCTGATGTTGGATTCACTGCCCAAAGTGACTTGTACTGTTGCATCTCTTTCTGCTGGCACCATTGATAAAGTCTCTGAGTCGAGTAGCTTTGCGCCGGCGACGCAACGTATTTAGGCAGCATTTCGATAGGGCCGATGTGGGCTTGTGAGAATCCGTTACCGTGCGATGCAACCCGTGCACCTTCTTTTCTCCGTCCGAGTCTTCTTGCTTTGCAGCAGAAGCAGCAGATGATGACGATCGATGTGACAATAGACAGAAGCAGAACAATCAGGAGAATCCAGCAGAGAATCGGCACCTGGTGACGACCAGCGCGGACGACAAGAGTCACTGATTGTTGGTGGTTGATGAAATTGCCATCGGGCGCGTAATTAAGACTTGTTGTGTCTTCGAGGCCTAAAAAAGTAGAGTTTGTGTCAATGCCAGCCAAATGTGTGTAAATTGGATTTGCATGTGAAAGTGGTATGGGAGAGTTGATGTTGTTGGGTGGGATTGATTATTAAGTGGTCATCAAGGTAATTAGATAGAATTTCCTTAGAAAAATTTCTTGACATCGACCTGGATAAACAATAAACGAGTCGTTGGCGTGGTGATAACCGAAATCAATCTCAGAGACTTTCGAGTTAATCAACAAAGACCTCGACTCAGTCACCACACTCTGGCCGTCAGTCATCACGTTGGCACCGTTTTAAATCATTTCACAATCAATTTCAAACTCGCGGGCTTTTACGAAAGTTGCGAAAGCACCTGACATGCACTGAACACCGAAAATCGCGTCTGGTTTTTGTATGTTTATTCACGTATGCTAATTGTTGACTATCTCTGGCATTTATATTTCCATTTCTCACTAGCCGAACATTGAAAATCAGTTTCGAGTGTTTGTAATTACATTAATTTTGAAACTTTTTACGATTTTTTCGAAACAATCGACCACAAACGACCGATCTGAGCGACGCTACAATGACGAGTACTCAAGCTTCGATTGTGAATGTGTAAGGGAATTGTGAGAGAATCACGTTTTAGAATGCTAACAATCGGAAATAACAACAAAAGCTGAAAGGTAAGCAGACGAGAGGGAGAACTTTTTATGGTTGCACGCCAAAAATAGAACTTTGCATTTGTAATCGGTTCGACGTTTACTGCAAGTTGTAAAAAAACATTGAAGGGGGAACTCAAACTCGAATGTTATAATAGCGATGAGTGTTCGGCTAATTGACTGCTATTGATTATCATCGATTGACTGGAGATTGAGTCGATTCACAATGCTTTTGTTATGATTGGGAGTTTACTGCGTGTGTTGGATGGTGTTGATGTTGTTTTAAAGGGTTTCGAGCGCATGTTGGATCGGATTTGGAATAAGTGAAGCTTGAGAACGCATGGATTCACCTAATAACGCATGGAAACACATGAATTCACCCAGTGAGGCTTGAGAACACATGGATTCATCTAATAACGCCTGAGAACACATATCTAGACCTGATAAAGCTTGAAAACTAATGGAATCACTCAATTTCCACGTCCTCAGGGTGGTTTGATCGACAAGATAGCCAAAACTTAGCGTAAGAATTGTGTCAGCCACAGTAGGTTACATTATCGCAATCCCTTAAGCTTCTTTAAGCTGCGGATTACCTCACTGTGTGAAATAAACCTCAATAAATCCAACTTACAACCTCTGCAATCTTGGAAGTGTCAGTTTTATTGCCCCGAAACGTGTGCTTCGAATTCACTTTCGCTTTTAAAACAAAACAGGAACGTTAACAGGAAATGTTCATCCCCAAAACTGAATTTCCAAATCAAATTAAAAATATTCTGAACTAACGGAAGCAGACGAAATGTGTGTCTAGGGAAGGAAGTCCAGTGGACGGAGAGAAAAAAAGAAAACATTGCGAGTAAATGTTTGTTCAAAATGTTTCCTTAATTGACTGTCGATAATCTCGACTGCTTTTGAAATGTTTACACAATCGCTACACTCGAGTTTGCCTTTTCCGCCGAGTCACCCTGTTAACTTGTACGGAATCATGTCTAATTCAGTTAAAACAACTCAGGCAGAGCCATTGACGAGCTTCATTAGTCAGTCACTCGACGAGTCCCGGGGATAAACGAGTGGAAAGGATTTTCGTCGCGGTGTTCGAGGGAAAACTTACTTTACTACAGCTCTGCTTGGTGAGTTGACGGGTTGTTTCTCCGTTCTTATCACATTCAGCGCGACTAATAAAACTTTCGCGAGAAAATCAATTTTCGTAAGTGAAAATCTTTTTGTTTTGAATTTTCTCGCTGAATTTGCTGAGAATCCGATTTACAGAGGTTGTCGATGTAACAAAGTTAAACTGTCTTGCTTTCAACACACTCAAAGCAGTCGAGATCGTAGAATTTCATATTGTTTTGTGTTTTATCCGGTCAGAAGTAAACCAACTGTTGGCGAATAGATATCATCCACCCACGGCACATCGCACTATCAACTCAGTCATCGATGAAATGTCAAGTTTTGCTTCTGCTTGGAATTCTCATAAGTAACGTTAGTTCGCTCGAGCTGCAGTCACCTGGAGAAGGCATTGAAGAGACCGTAATCGAAGGTGAGGGCGTTAATCGGTGCTGCCACGACGCGGCGCCAACGCTGCAAGTTGACCGACTTTGATGTTTGTTATCAAATACCGAAAATCAAAAGTGAAGCACGAAAAGGCATTTAAAAAGCTATTCGGAATCACGTAAATTAGTGAAACGTCACGTTCACCCGACCGGCTTTCGTTTCAGGATACATTCTGTGTAAAAACTGTGGTGAGGATACCACTGTATTGAACCTGATCGACAACTCGCGTGTTAGCTCTTCCAACAGGGGACTGTCGAATTTCACGTTCGGCTCCAAGGAAATTCTGCTCCAAGACCTCCGGAATCCTCGCGGCATCAACTTCAAGGTACTCGTCACTAAACGTGCCAGCTGTGCAAAGACGTCAGGCGTGAGTTTAGTTTGTTTTGCAACGAATTCGTTTAAATGAGATAAGCTTCTGTTTTAGTGGTTCAGTGAGTCATCGTGGTTCGAAGGATACGCGTGGAAAGTTTGTCTTTGTCCTTCCTGCAAAGCGCACATTGGGTGGATGTTCGAACCCATCGATTTGGCAGCTTTTAATCCACTTTATCCAGGCAGCGAAGGCTTCTACGCAATAATCCTCGACACTGTTATTTCCGAATCATGTAAACAGCTGTTCTGCGTTGTTCGAATCATCCAAACTGACTTCTGTTTTCCATTTTTAGACGCAAATTCACTTCTTATAGTCGATAAAATCTTGCGCAACTGAACCAAAGCAATGGCTGATCCAAATCGTAAAATCAACCTGGATCTCCCCAGCGACGAAGATAGCAGCAGCGAAGAACTGGGAGCTACTGAGATCTCATTGGTGAAAGAGTTCGAGGAGGAATTCTCAAATCGATTCACCGACGAAGACCAAATATTCACCGATTTCTGCAAGCAAAAGGCAAAGCCGCCACCGATCGTGTTCCCCTTCGAGCCGTTTCATCACAACAACCGAGGAGGATACAATCGTGGACGGTTCCAGAGCTCGGGCGGCCACCGCCAGAATTTCAACGACCGGAGAGGCCACAATTATCATCACGACGGCGGAGAGAGAAATTCCTACAACAATCACTACAATCGGAACAGAGACTATCAGCCTCGGGATAATCACCACCCACGAGATAATTATCGCGACCAGCCACCGCACAAACGACCGAGAGAAGATCCACATCCATCCGGCGGTGGTTCCTAAAGCCTCAAGAACTTTTTTCGTTAACAACTTTGTCACACTTTAATTGAATAAAAAGATTTGATAAAATTGTACAAAAATCTTATGTGCTTTAAGCCTTACAAGGCCTGATAAACGAATCTCGAGATGAAAACCAAAACAACGAGAGGAAAACTCTAACGATCTCACTTTTTAAATCGTTGCGCAAGTCAGCGATCACTTGACTCCCTAATATCACTTGAACAGAGTTGCTTTTCTTCGAGTCTTGTTTTTGTTTCACTGATAATGTGTTTAATAACCCTCTCCAACTGAACAAGGATGTCTTGGGAAGCTGCTACACCGCCGTTCACCAACCAGGTTCGGATTCGCTTTTGTTGTGGAAAAAAAATCCATTTCCTCGTTTTTTCTTCGCTGCAATTTTTCAATTCTCCATTATTTTGATTCGCAGAGCATCAGACATGTTCCGAATGTAGTCCAATTTTTGAAATAAAACCCAGAAGTAACTGCCACAAACAATCTCCAAAAATATTTATCTCAGCATTGCGAGCCCCTGGACAAAAAAGTTTTTTCTCATATATTGCTGAATTGCTGTTCGATCTGGCCAAAAGAAATTTGTGATATATTTCTTTGCCATGACTTTCCATGGCACAATGTCAGTCCTTCTCTGCTCGTCGCTATCGGAACAACATGTAAGTAGATCGCGAAATTCCACTTCGTCCAGTGCCCGTGAATCCAAAAGTTTTCCTTTCCAATCGCTCGACAGGTCCAAGACAAGCCTCATCACGACAATCTCTCGCGCTACTCGGTGCCAGACGGCCTGCTCGTCATCGATCGCGACGAATTGAAGAACATAATCGTCATTACTGCTCAAAAATTTGCTAAAGGAACGCGATTCGGTGAGTTGTGGAGTTCGATGGAGATGGAAATTAGGTCAGCACTAATGACATCCACTTTTCAGGTCCACTGCTTGCCCCAAAGTCATACGAGCCTCCGTCGCGCCCCAGCAAATTCCCGCTGGTGATTTTCTACGAAGTCTGGAACGGCGATCCTTTCCTGGACGAACTGTCGGACGACATCAAGGAACTCTTCAATGTACGCAACTACTTCTTGGACACCAGTGACGAGAACAAGTGCAACTGGATGATCCACGTCGACATTGCCAAGAACTCGAATGAACAGAACCTAATGGCTTATCAGGTGAGACTCAGAAGTGAACGGCCTTGAACGGAAAAATAACGATTTGTATTCGTTTTAGGAAAACGATCAGATCTACTACACTTCAACGCGCGACATCGAGCTCGGCGACATTCTCAAAGTCTGGTACTCGCCTTCCTACGCCACTCGGATGGGCGTCAACCTGCTCGAGTCGTCGGATCACCCCGGAGTCTGCACAAACATCCTTCGTCAGGTGTCGTTCGAATACGGAATAAAACTGCACGACGAGACTGACCCGGACACCGCTAACAATAACTACTTGGCGATCGCACCGACGACCTCGTCGCCGTCTTCCGAAATCACACTTCCACCGATCAACAGTCTGATGAAGACTGTCACCCAGTCACCCAACTACAACAATCTTGACTTCGATAATCTCATACTGATGGCGAAGAACGAGCAGTTAGCCAACAGCAGCTACCAGTCCGACTACATGGACAGCTACCAGATGAACCTGCCTGACCAGATGACGTCCAGTGACTCTGAGAAGATGAACCAGTCGCCGTCGTCGTCCGTGAAGAATATAAAATTCACGGAAATTCCCGAGAATGAGACGCAGAAGTTCACCTGCGAGCTTTGCGCAAGGAAATACATCACAAAATCGAATCTGGAAAAACATATGCGATCACACGATCTTTTCATGTGCGTCGTTTGCATGAAGGTGAGTAAGCAACGATTAATTCGAGGACAAGCAAACCTGATATTCTAAATCGCAGATGTTCGCCAATCCCGACGAGCTCAAGGAACACGACTGCTTCAAACAGAAAACGTCGGCGAAGAAGTCGCTGTTTCACTGTGGAATCTGCTGGAAGGTGTTGAGCAACTCTTGGTCGCTGAATCGTCACATGAAGATCCACAGGAACGTCGCGACACCGGAAACAGTGACTCAAGAAAAGTAAGTTGACAGTTTGACCTTGATTTACTGACACTAATTGCAATTACAAAGCAGGCCTGAAGAGATTCCTGAAGACTTCCTGGTGCCACAACCGCCGACCCCACAACCTGAACCGGAAATATTCCATGTCGACCAACCACCGATGGAAATCAAAGAAGAAATCGAAGAGAAACCAATGGAAGCTTGCATTGACCCGCTAATGGAGCCGAATTACATGCCAGAAACGGATCAGCTCGATGTGCAGTCGTGGCTAGAACCGAGCGGCTATCAGCAGCTGCAGCAACAGGACCACCACCTGCACCACGATGAACCGTTTCCACCGAACTTCGACAAGTGCATCGTCTGTGCGAGAATCTTTAAAAACCCAAATTCGTTGGAAAAGCATCTTAGGAACGTGCACACCGCGCATGTCATTCGACCAGAGCTGACGACCAGCATCAAGAAGTCTTCCGAGTATCGTCGCATTGTGCTCAACAAAAAGCCAATCAAGGAAAATGTCGCGAAAGCGCTGGTTTCAAAGTTGAGCAAGAAAAACAATCAGCAGCCAAGCACAGAGACGTCGATGGATCATCAGAACCAGCAGCCATATCAGGAACCTACGATGATCGTTAACGACTGGAACGGTGCAAACGGGTTACCGAACGTTTCAGGAGAGAAGATCGAGAACAACAACACGTCCATGGACAACAGCAACACGATCATCATCATTTCAAACGTAGAAATCAATCCGGCGAACTCTCCAATCACCAATAACGGCTACACGTTCACCAACTACCAGCCCAACGCGGTGATGCCGAAGTTGGTTCCGATTGGAACTGGATTGAAGCAGCAACAGATGCAGCTCGAGTGCCTTAAAGATGAAAGCGAGTTGAATCCCGAAAGCGTGAATTCATCGCCGAAAGTCTTCATCATCGATAAAGTCGGCGGCGAGTCTTCCAAGGCCGTACAGAAGCAACCCAAGACGACATCGCCGGACGATCTCCTCGAACATCACCAGTGTCCCGAGTGCGACAAAGTCTTCCAAAAGAAATATCAATTGAAACGCCACCAGGAAATCCACGAGAATCTTTTCTACTTTTGCCCCTTCTGCAAGCGCGCTCCGGTCAAGGCGCGCAGTTCGTTACGCAAACATTTCGTGAAAGATCACCCGGAGCAACATGAGACATGGCAGGTTTCTAATTTCATGTCGACTCTGCTCCGAAAGTACGAAAAAGTCAAGAAGTCTAGTCAGGAATCTCACGAGAGTACAAAAAAGCCGAAAAAGGAGCCGAAAGCCAAGAAGGAACCGAAAGAACCCAAGAAACCCAAGAAGAAGGATCAAATGATCGTGATGTCTATGGAGTCCAACGACCAGCAATTCGGCATCATCAACGACGAGCCACTACCGCAAGGGAACCACCTGGACGAGGGTGACGAAGACAATCACCAGCATCAGCAGATCATCCTAAGCAATCTCTTCCTCGACCCGATCACCCTCGACGAGGAAAACAACCTGATAAAGTATACACTTGCTGGTGACGACGACTTCATCATGAACGGGCACACACACAACGGCAGCGGCAGTGGCAACATGACGCACGCTGGGTCCATCGAAAGTTACGAAATGTCAGAGTTCAGCAACTTCAAAAGCTCGTTCGATGAGATTCAAGAGAAATTGGACGCAGATCTCGAGTTCAACAATGAACAGATGATCAAGTGGAATGACGAGCTGAACGATGACGACTCGTCCGCAATCTCGTCGCCCAGCGCGTCCAATCTCTCGTCTCCCGAAAACTTGAGCAAGGCTTTGAGCGAGCAGAAGAAAATCGACAGTTTTATGATGTCATGAAGACAAAACCAAAGAATTTTTGAGAGGAAACAGGAAACAGCGCACGCACTAAGGTGGAAAAGTCGCGCAAATGAATTTTATATCGGAGAACAATCGAATTGTGTAACCAAAGTGCCATAATCATAAGGAAGCAAAAAAGTGTTTTTTACAATTTACATTAATTATCTCTTTTTTGACTAATTCGAGAGTGCCTTAACCAACCAAACCAGTTTTTAATTGTTGAAAGTGCGAGATTTTCCCTCGGAAAAGTCGCGAATGAAAAGCCATAATCAAGTTGAAAACATTTTTAGCTCAAATCACGTTAAGAAACGAAGTCACCGTGAATGGAAAGTCATAACAAGTTATACATCAAAGCCATCTAGGACAAGCCTTGAAGGCAGTTTGAAGATTTTTCATCAAGTTTTACCAAAAAATCTTCGAGTTTTCACAAATTTTACCAATGATCGAGAAGAATCCACTTCAAGGCTTGTCTTCGATGGCTTCGGCCCAACCAAAAGAAATGATTAAGTTACCCCGCCTAAACAGCTCTTGTTATTCTCGTAGACCCGTAAGCCACTTTTTATTTATTTTTGTGTAATTTAAACCCCGAGATCGGTCATATCCCCCCAAAATTCATTTCTCTATGCAGTTTAATTTATTATTTCATTGCATTGTCTGTGCATTCATCACTCACTCGCTTCCACCCGCACTTAAAGTAGTTTATTAATCCATTAAACTCATCGTCACATCCATCACAACAAGTTACATGAAATTCAAACTCGCTGCAACACAAAATTTAGGCATTAAGATTACAAGTTTAAGATGAGACGAGAAAGGAAAACTTTAGATTTGCATTTTTTTATAAAAGAAATTTAAACACGGAAGCAGCTATTGCAACATTGACAGCTAGATACGGGGACGTGAAAGATGTTGAAGAAGTCAAAAGCTGCGAATTTTGATTTTTGAACAGTTGAAAAGCTTCATAAAAGCTTCAATAAGCTTTAAAGCTTTCAAAAACCGTCGTGACACAACTAATAAACGCCTTCAAAAAGAAAAATCACCTTAAGTGTCCTTAATTAAGAACCAAACTAACGGAAGGCTAATGAAATCAAAAAAAATATTACAATTTAGACACAATTTTGTTTTTTGTGTGTTGATTTTATCTCATTTTCAATTATTTTCCTTTAATTCATCATGGAAAGTTTAACAATTCACATTTACGCGCTTGTGCAACAAGCAATCAAAACGAAAGTCGCTCTTGGAATAAATTTTGATTTTCAATTTCTTTCTCTTTCCAAACAAAAATCATAAGAAATAAAGATTTAATGAAACAAATTTGAGCTCGAGTCAACTTTTTCAGGTTTTCATGGACTCAACAAAGCGTCTGAATTGTCTTCTGTTTACGGTTTATCTGTGAAAACTTCATGATCACCGACGATCGTGATCGGAGTTTCGTTTTCAGCCTTCTCGAAGTCGTATTCCTCTTCCGTCGTTTCTATCGATTCAGATACTGTGACTTTCTCTGCTTTGACTGTTGTTAAGACTTCTAAAGGCTTTTTAGTTGTTTTATGCGACAGAAGTTCCGTGGCTTTGCTTGTATTTTGGTGATCACTGCCAGGACCTTCTGGTGAAGCTTTCAGAAGTTCGTTAGGTTTTCCAGCAGCACTCGCTTGCAAAGTCCTTAGAAGAGAGCCAGGGGCAGTCTTTAGAGCTATGCTGGGTTTGTCTGGGTTCTCTAGGTTCACTAAAAATCGAAAACTTCAGAAACATTTCCAAGTTGACTTCAGATTTCTCTCACAATTTTTCAACCCAAAGACGTCCGTAGCTAGGGCGAAGATCACAAGGCCTGAAAAAGCGAGAAACACGAGTTTCAGTAAGAGAAGCTTACGGGCCCGTTGGCGTCTTTCTTCCTTGCAACAATTTTGTGCTCGAGGTTCTCCCATCGCTACAAAAAGAGAAAATTCCAGGAGACTCCTGCGATGAAAAGTTTGCGATTTTTGTGCAACTTTTAATTTGTGCAAAACTTTAATTCTTAGAATTTTGATTTTTATCCGATCTAAATTTCTGATTGATCTTCTGAGGAATCTTCTTCATCTTTATCGACTGAGACGACGGTCCAGATCTCTTGATCACTAATGATGGTGGCGATGGCTTCCATCTCAGCTGCTTCGAAGTCGTAATTGTCTTCTGTAACTTCTTCGTAATCTTCTTCATCGGGGTCAACCGTTGACGTCTCTCGTTGGGAAATTGTTGTAAGTGGAATCAACGGCTTAAGCGAAGACTTTTTAGTTTCAAGTTCAAGTGGTGTCTTTGATTGAGTTTTTGTAAGCTGTTTGGCCGCTGTTTTCAAGGTGCCGAGTGTTGATATTTCTGTTAACCATAAAATTCTGTAATTTCATAGATTATTTATAATTTTAAGCCTCCTGCTTACCAGAGGTTGCTTCGGATGATGTGCCTGGTTTTTTGAATGAATTTGTAGAAATTGTTTTTTTTGTGGTTTCATTTTCAGAACCTTCGCTGTCTGTTGAACTTTCACTTTGATCGAT
>JPYR01000744.1:5710-33410 GCA_000775305.1 Belgica antarctica | reverse complement strand
GAAGGGAAACGAGAATCTGCATTAATAGACCCAACACGTGTGAAAACATGTTGCAGCTTAATGAATGGCAAAACACCGGAATTTTTGCATTTTACGATGGAAGTTGATAATTTCTTGTCACGTTTCTAAACTTTCCCACACACTCGTTTATGACTTGCAATAACTATTTCAAAGGCTGCCTTGAAACACCCCCAAAATAGAATTACGGAACTTAAAAGTGTTCACGTCCATCTCAGAAAGTAGGAAATTCATTCTTTTCTAAGTGAATTCGAGACGTTTAAATGTTGCAGTCTCTGAGCCGTCATGTTTTGATGGATCTGTTCTTAAGTTGTGTCTTAAGATCAAATAAATCTTCCAGTCAACTCGAGAATCTGGTTTCGAAGGTAAAAATCTCAGACGTCTCGAGTCCACGCCCCCAGAGTTCAAGCGTCTATCAAAACGTCAGCAAAAGCAGGCACATAATCTCCGATTACATCTCGCGACATGCCTTGTTCTGTTGCGTTGACAAAAACAAAAACTTTTCAATCAACCAAACATCGCAAATGGATCCGAATCGATCTAAAAATAAAGAAAAACTCGACTGACAACGATGCTCTGGTGCGTCTGGTGTTTGTCATCTGGAAAAATTAATGACAAAATTCATTAAACACAAGAAGGTAATAAAAAGGAAATGTTACACGAAGCGTTTTAGATTAAGGTTTATCACGCACAATTTTTGTCCTCATCCAGTGTGCAGCATTCTCCCTTTGGCTTCCATCATTTGTTTGGATAAAGATGTATTTCCGGAGTCTTGCTGCTGATGTAGACAAAAATATCATTTTTTATTATCATCGCACAGATTTTCTCGTCGCTTCCACTTTCTTTCTTTCTCTTCTCCCTTTTTTCGGTGCGAACGACGAGAAGGAAAAATTAAATTGAGCAGCACATGGCTTGTGTCACACGTATATGTCACTTGTTAGATAATTCCGCTTAAGTGTTCCTTATGATACTTTTCCTGTCAAAGAAATCAAAATAACATGCTGCTCGCCTGCCTTTCGCTTCGGTGAGTTTTACGTCGCCGTTAAACGGAAAGGAAAAACCGAAAACTGTTTTCGCTGACTCAGAGTACTTTTATACTCTGTTCGAGTGGTTATCAAAACGGGGCTTGTTGTCGTTCTCTACATGAAGACGTCACACGCCGGAACATTGATAACATTCCAATAATTGAAAAGAAAATTTTCCGTTTGCCTAAAACCAGATAAAGATGTCTGTAAATGATGTCAATGTTGATGGCCAACTTCCGGTCAAGATTTAATGGAAAGAAGTTCAATCAAAAGCAGTCATGTGCACAGTTTGTACTTTATCTCAATCCAGTCGTTACCAAAATAGACAGAATGGCAGGAAAAGACTGCCATTTTATTAAAGTTCATGGAAGAAAAACTTCCGAAGTCATCAAGTTAACAAGATGGGAACAGTTTGATAACTTGTAAAACTTTTAAGAAATTTTGTTCAAAATTTATCGAAACTAAACTAGCATCTTCTGGAAATCAATGGTAAATTCCACGAAATCTCAAATCACTACGTCAATTGTGACTGATCTTCGCGAACAAAGATCGACAATTATCTTCAGGAAGCAAATAATCTGACGCAAGACATGAATGAGAACTTTTCGCGCGTTTTGCCTGTTATCATTGATAACCTTTATGATGTACGCTGTGTTACACCTGTTTTTACACATACCTGTTAAGATATTTGGCCAAGATGCTATCACAACGTAGAGTGTCTGTCTTGATTGATTTTTGGAGTAATTTGACAACTTGTACATCGGAGATAAGTTTCTCCTATAAAAGAACAGCAACCGTCGACAATTAAAGCTAGTTCGGTCTCTAACGTTCGTGACAACAGGCAGTGATTGAAAAGAAGCTTCCTTCAAAACAACAAAACATCATGAGAAATTATTTGTGTAAATAGGAAAATTGATAAAGTGAAATTTTTCGTTCTAAACTTGGATTATAATCTTTGCAGTTGCTGCCCTTTTGGGCTGCTTCGTTGTCTCCGGACTCGCACAAAGCACGGATTTTACCTTCACCGATACGATGGGACGCTGCTGGCAGTGCCCAGTTGGCATTATGTGCTTCCCATGTCCCGCTGCCAACCCAAACCCAGCTGTCCCACCTGCAAACCCTGATCCAACGTGTGCTGCACCAGCATGCGATGATCCATTGACCCGAAGATTCTTGTCACCACATCCAGATACCTCGTAAGACAGACGCTAAAAAACTTGGCTCTAGACTGCTAATCTTTATAATTTCAGTAAATTCTTCCAATGTGTCCAACAAGGCCCTGTCTGGGCAGGCGTTGAAATGAACTGCCCATGTGACCTTATGTTCAACTACCTTAGCCAAGCGTAAGTCGTGCTTTGATCAAGTGAAACCTGTTTTTTTCAATGCAAAACTTTGTTTTTCTCTCCCAGCTGCGACTGGTCATGGGAATGGAGACCAATCTGCACTACACCAATCGTACAAGTGATTCCTTGCGGTAATTAATTCAAATCGTCTAAAGAAAGCGAGATTTTATTGATATTTTCCATTTACAGCTCCTGAAACGACAGTCCCCCCAGCACCTGAAACCACGGTGGATTTACTACCAACGACAGTAGCAGTTACCACTCCCAACCCATGCCAGTGCATTCCATGGATTCCTTGCTGGTGCAACCCGTGCATGATGGGCGGTATGGGAGGGTTTGGATGTATGGGATAATCGGCCTGCCTCTGCTTCTCTCGATGTCACTATCGAGATCCTCTCAGTGATAGGTTTTCCCGATTAACAATAAGTTCAAGAGTCTAAAGCACACAAAAGTTTTGCAAATTTTCATAAAATCTGGATCTTCATGTTTTAATTTGAGTATAGGCGCTGGTGGAGGTTAATAGCAATTAAAATCTGATATTTCACGCACGTTCGATGAATAAAGCTCGAATTAAAATCGTTCGATGACATTCGAGATGAACAGAAAACAATTTGAATTTCGTTTTATTCTAATCTTTTACTCCCGCGTTAATGTTAAACACACAAATGTGAATAAATTGATTGAATTACCAAAATTAGGGTCGGTCCCCCATTAAATTAACAGCAGATTTGTGACCCATTGAATTAACCAAGTCTTTTTGACGGGCTCTCAAGGGCTTTTCACGCGGTGAAACGTATTTTGTGTGGTATTTCAGACACTTAACTACCAAGTAAATAACAATTCACTTTGTTCTTATCCTTGAAGCATCCATAAACTTAAAATTTACACTTGTTGATTTATTAGGAATGTTGTTAATTTAATGGGGGACAGACCCTAACCCGTTTTCGCGACAGATTTAATTTATTTTTTGTTTATGATTCGAAGCATCATTGCGTGCTATATCATTTGAGCTGAATGTTTTTGTGGTCGGCGCTTTTGATAATTTTCCGATACAACAAGAAATTTGTTATCAGGTTTTGCAATTGTCAATGAAGTGCTTCAACAAGTCGTCAAACTAATGTGACAAACCAATTATAACAGCTTGTTGATGGCACCACTATATTGCTGGTCACTAGATAAAGCAAATAGTTCAGGGGATGACTTGGGTTAAAGAAGTTTAAAGATTTTTTAGTTGAATTTCAACTTGGACACCTTGTGCTGCAGACCGCAGCCACAGTTTTTCATTTGAAAAACTTTGGTTGTAACTACTTCCTGTGGAAGATCAAAATCTAGAACAAGTTTGTTGAAGCCACAGTCTTCATTTGAGACTGTTCAAGAATCTTTGTAAATTGTTTTAAGGCCTTTTGAAACAAAAATTCCTGAGGCACTATGTAAACATAGAAATTTGCATTTGATACTTTGTCTTAGATTTTTCTGCTTCGTCTTTGGGAAGGATTTTTTCATTAAAAAGTTGTCTCATGAGAAGCTTTGTAAACCAAATTCACAAGTGATAACTTACTCAAGAAAATTATGTCTTGGATGGTTTCAATGTTTCAATTCGAAGAAATTTTTGTACAGCTTTTGTGAGACGAATGACGGTTGAGGTTTGTTTTTGTAGAAAACCATTTAATTAAATAATTTATTTCAGGATTCAGGAATTTTAACTTCGAAATACTAAGTTTTCCGAAATAATCATAACGAAATTTCCAAACTTACCCCGAAGTTGCTTCTTTAATTCACCAAGTTTGCAGGAACTTTTGAAAACCGAGCAGCAAAGTTCAAGTTTTACATTGTCGCCCACTTAAAAGACGAAATACCAACCCAAGAAAGTTTGCGTTGGGAAATTGCTTTGCATTTAGGTTACAATTGGCATTGTTCAGCCGAAAGTTTATCTTCTTACGAACTTTGATACCGACATTAGACGTTTGGTGTACAACCCAACAGTTAAGTTTTGTTTATTCTTTTCTGGAGTAAAAACTTACACTAGTAGTTTTTTGACAATGGATAAACTTGGAACTTTGTCGTGCAATGGGTGCTTTGGACACGGTTGTGCAGTTACAGATGAAATTAAATTTTTCGCTCAATTTGTGGAATTGGAAGATAGCAAAAAGTCTGCGGGTTTGCTTGAAAATCACGTTACAGCGATAACATCATCGATTTCTACGTGTCATGTCGTCTGTTGACTCAATTTAATACGGTTTAACAACTGAACTGCTTTATCGGAACCGTTGATCACGTTCCACGCTCGTTCAAAGTAGATAATTGCCAATTGAATTTCGAAATTATAATTTTGACGATAACAGAGAACGATGCAATAAAATAGATTAATTAATATTCACAATGAGAGCGAATCACAAAATAATTCCAAAAATTGCATATTAATGTTGTCGCCGCCGAAAATTAACGCACGCAAATTATTTCCCAGTGACAATTTTTTCATCCCTTTCAGTTGTGATTTTAATCAGAATTTATTATGAAATTTCGGGCTTCGGGATCAGACAGTTGCCACTATTTGAGCGTCAATCGCTAAAGTAATTAAATAAGCTAAAATTTCATTTAGTTGCTTCGAGCGCAAGTGATTCTAATGAAAAACTGTTTTGCCAGTGATGTAACAAAGAAAATTCCATACTAAATCAAGGTTTTTGTTTGAAAACACGTTTTACTTCAAAAATTACCACAAAATTTCAGAAGTTCGTTGACAAACCTCATTTATTTATCAACAAACGTTGTGTGATAATAACTGCATCAACTCAACCCGTCCACTCTGCTTAAATAATTTACTGCAATTGTTGGCAATCTGATAGCTGGGTGTTCAACTAAAGCTTAAAATAGAGCACACAGAAAATCCAGCAAAGTCATTCCATTGTTTTAAGAGCTGGACGAAAAAGCAACAGCGATGACCGCAGAAATAATAATGGAATTGTGCGCTGACGTAAATTAAATGTCAAAAAAGTGAAACACGTCATAAATCCCGTAACGAGAGTGGCAACCAAGAGTGCACTCAGTCGTTGAGTGACTTTGCAGCGCCAAAAACTTTTTAATTAAATTTTTTTCGGAGCGAGAAATTTGATTTGAAAACTTTTTCGTGTGCCGTGCCATGTGTCTAGAAATAATTTGCATTAAGTAAATTAAATCAATCTAGAAATGAAAATGTTCAAAAATTGAATTAAAGCGCTCGGGAAAAGTTGCCGAAACACCTTTGAGAAAAGAGGTTGAGGGACGTGTGAAAATTGAGTTCCAAAGCTTAAACAAGATTAAAATCTGCTGCGAGGTTGTGCAAAACCTACGATTCCCGTTTCTGAGGCTAAACAAACCTCAACCCTCGTTCGCTCAAAATTCTCTTGTGGCTTCCACAGACTCACATCCACGTGAATAATGAAATTATGTGACAGGAAGCTCAAGCTGAGCTTTTTCATTTGAGACTCGTAATTGAATTTTCACATTCCAGCTGTTGAGCTTTTAGCAGCGAGTGTGCGAATCATCCTAAACAACAGGCAAAACGACCGTAAACTTTACACATTATGGCGTTCATTTGCGCTTATCAGCAACTTTTTTCATGAAATTGTAAATTTACGGGACTGCTGCGGAGTGTAAATTTTCATCGCTGTGTGAATTACACAATTCATTCCGATTAAAACGCAGTGAAATAGTAATCGTAAAAAAGTGATATCGTTTTCAAGGAATTATCGTGTACAATGCTCTAAATAAGCACCAAACCAGACTCCGAATTTGAAATTCATTCCGTTTTGCCCGTTTCCGCCCCCAGCACATCGATTCCGGTGTTTATTTCGATTTTCCTCTTTCATAACAATGGTTTGCAGTGGAACACGGCGGAATTACATGAACACATCGAGAATCGATAACAATCGAAGTTTATTAAAAGGTTTCCTTCAAAACCACTTTTTGAGATTATTGCTTCCATTTTAATCTCAATTCTAGTTTGGTAGTTCGCTTGCTTTGATAGAAAAACCGAGAAGAACAAAATCTGCATCGGAGGTACGAGCGAAGACTTGCAATTCAAATATCTGCCAGCACTCCGAAAGTTGCTTGCGAAGCTTTAAAGCTTTTTCAGCGTCATTCCTTGAGTGATGTCGACTTTAAGTGAAAAAAACTGTTGATTTGAAAGCCAAAGCTTTGTAATTGTCTGCGAAAACTTCTGAACAAACTTCATATTCAAAACAATCTTCTCCAGTAAATATAAAGTTGCTTACTGCTCTTTCTCCATTTTTGCATCTTAAAAAGTGTATCAAAGAACGCTCAAACGAACAATAGATTCGGAGTCATTAAATATTTGCATTTTGTTCAATGGAACGAGAATGCTGCATATCTGCATCAAAGCGAGGACGAAGTGAAGTTGTTTGCATCGAGGATGAAAGAAGTTCGTCAATGAAATTGTTTGCATTCCTTTTTCAAATATTTGCATTTCAGTAAATCAGATATTGCATTTATGCGCTCCCCATCTCAGCTAACTCGAACGAAACTACATTTTGAGTTGAAGAGTTTCCATCAATGTTTCCGAAGAAAGAGATTTGCGAACGTCTTGATAAGATTGACATAGGAGTATCTGAAATGAGCATCCTATTTCTTTCTCGAGTGAGATTAAAATAAATAGATCCATTATGCAACTACTGCAATCTTCTCGAATCACGATCCAAAACAGGAGATTTGTTTGAATGCGCTTTTGGAGTTTGACGAAGGGTGGATTTGAAACGAGTGAATTTCCCTGACAACTCTGAAGCAGTCTGAATGATTCAAATCATTTCAAAAGAATTCCCCTGAAATTCTAAATCAAAATTTAAAGCATCTGAAGTAAATTCACTCATAAACGTTCCCCTGGAGCACATCAAGCAAGTCGAAAACTTTTTCATTCCGAACTGACAATCTCAACTGACTGCAACTCTCGGAACTTCCGTTGATTGATTTCGAATGCTTTGCATTAGGAATGCTGCTCGAGTTATCCCTTTATTGCACTATGAGAAGACGGTAAGAGAAGGAACGTCAATAATCGGCGTATTATCGAAAAGTTTAACATAGTTCTGTCTTCGTGCCTTCAGCCACGACGAACTAATAATTGCTAAACTGTCTTTTATTGCTTCATTTTGCTTGTGCAATAAAAGAAGTTTTAATGTGAATGTTTACCAAAATGTTTACACAGCTTTGCTCCTTTTATCGTCTTTTATGTTCGTCTTCCCTTCATCGTTTCTTGTACGAGTTGCCTGATGACAAAGTTTCAAATTTAATCCGCAAAACTTTCTGTTTGCACTGTAAGCAAGTAACCCGTATGGAAGTTTAAGTTTTTCTTTCTGCTCATAACATCAGCAATAAAAGTTTGTATTTCCACGTTCCCTGTTAAACGGCTAATCTTTCATGCACACAGCATTAAATATGTATCAAAATGCTTTCATAACCGAAAGCCATTCTCGATTAAACAAAACTTAATTCTTAATAGCAGTGCATTAAAATGTTGCAAAGTCTTTGAGATAAGAATTAATGCGAAGGGATCCGATTAACAAGCGGAAAGTTGCGGTTTAAGTGCACTGAATGGAATTAGTTGGACTTTTGCGGCAGTAAGAGTCGGTTGCTGGATGTTTAAAGAGATTTTCCTCGAAGTCTCTTGACGCGAGTCGGCAAAACAAATTTCCTGAAAGCCTCTTTGACTTTTTTCAATGGAACTTAAGATGTCATAAAATTGAAACTATTTATTCGATCTCATATCAATCGATATATATATATATATATTGCGATAAATTGGAAGGATTTCTTTGTTGACTCGTCTATCGCCGTAAAATCTTCAATAATGTTCTGCTTAGTTTTATCAGATTTCACATGGATAAGCTTCGTTTATTGAAAATCGTCTAAGATTTTATCACCGAGACAATTTACTGTTTAAGTTTACTGCTGAGTCGAAATCAGAGCATCAACAACTGTCTTCTGAAATCCGCAACTGGCAAGCTCAATCTCCTTAAGTAATTTATTGATTCTACTGAATTAGGACTCCGAAATCATTTCACATTAGCAGTAACAAAGAATCTGACGTATCGAGTTGTTAATAGAGTCTGTCATCTGGAAAAATAATTCAAAATCCTCTTCTGAGGAAAGACGTCTGGATGGGATTATTTGAACACCAGGTCACTGTCAAAAGTTTTTCATGAGAAAATTGATGACAAATTGATGAAAAAACTCGCAAAGTTCCAAGTTCTACGATTTTCAAGGCGAAGTTTATTTTCACTTCTTCCACCCGCTACTGTGAATCTCCTGTTAAATAACCAAAGCGAAGCTTTCAAAATCTCGTTAAACCTCAAAATGAGTAATCACAATTAAATTAGCCGAAAATAATATGATTGAGTGATGTCCACAACGTGCCACCCCAAATAGGTCAGCTACTAAAATTATAATTCGACGACGGCGTCGTCATCAATCATCGTTCTTCCGCAGCGGCACATGTGTCATATTAGTTCTAGATACATTAAGAGACCGAGTTCACTGATTTGTAAACGACAACATCATCAAACGAAGCATAAAAGCATTTTCTCTTGATTACTCCGAGTCGGACATGAAAACTCTTTAGAGTAATTAAAATGATGATCAAGCTTTATTGCAATTACGCTGACAAGTTTTATTCATGTTGAATGTCACTGGAAACTGTTGGGAAAGTTGTCAAACTTCGTCCCAGCTTTAAAATCAGACACTGGTTGTTTGTTTTGCAAAGTCACCAAACTTCAAAATCTGTCTGTTTCGGTTGCAGCATGAAATTTTGATCGCACTGAAGACCTAAATCAGGAGCTAACCGACCTGACTGGTGAACAAGAGTTCCTTTAATGTGTCATCTAAATAGAATCATGTTCCGTCAACCGAAACTACGGAATGAAATTGGAAATTTATTTGAGCAATTAAAGCATTAGTTAACAATGGAGCAGCTTTTAAATCGAGAGAACATAAACGGGACGGGATGGGAGGTGCCTGAAGCGGGAAATATATCCTGCTGCGATGATTTTGTGATTAAATTTCCATGAAGCAGTTTCTGACGTCGAGTCTGACGTTCACGTCGACTTTCCATTATTCTCTAGTCTACATTACAACCAAGGTCTGGTCTTGAGTAACGTCTCGAACGCAGCAAGAGTTCTCGCTTAAACTGCTGTCGGTGGGAAGAGCAAAAAAGCAATCAAAACATCGCTTCTGGGTGCACCCCAGTCCCAGAGAAACTTCCGATCCTGATTCGTTTCCACGGATCGATTTTTTACGCGCGACTTTGATTGGCAACGGTTCTTGTGGTTTCATGAATTTTTAATGTAGTTTGAAAGAAATTCTTACAGCATAATTTGAAACGTAACCGGAACTCGGTAAATTGAAGAAAGCAATTTTTGAAAATTTGAACAGCTTAAAGTTCGATCGATGGTTTCACTTTGCCGAGCACCGATGTGTTAAGATCTTTATTCCCTGGCATTAACATCTCTGTTTTGAACGAACAACTTTTGTATTTAACGCCAATCGGAAGAAAGCGGGTGGGGAATCATACGAAAAGTTTTCTTTTTCCCTAGGAAAAATCGCTTTTTGTTGCTTATAATCCTGTGTGCTGAATTCAATTATAGAATTCTAGAAAAAGTTTTTTGAGTCGAGGAATTTCTTGCAGCGGGGGTTGGGGGTTGCCGGAGAAAGCAAAGCTAATAAAAAGAACTCACGCAATCAGAGCAATAAATCTTAAATTTTACTCACACGATGTTCATCCTTTCTTCTTCTTTTCTCGAGGGAATTGCAATCGAGGAATGGAACAATAAACAATTTTCAATTTCTAAATAGATAAATACGGAAGCGTTCAACGAAGGTCGAAGGGCGGGCTGGTCGTTGAAAGACAAAATTAAATGTTCTACTTTCAGCAGCTGGATGGGAACATTCATTGCTTTCGGTGATGAGATCTGAGTGAACAAGTAGAAGTTTGGAAATCCATGTTTGCAGCACTCACATAATCTTCTGCACAACTTGCAAAATCCGATGAAAGTTTGGAAGAAGCTTGATTGCAGTTTTGCAGCTAATAAATTTCCTCGAAACATCGACAATGTGTGTTTGTGTCTTCCCTTCTGCTGGTGCTTCTGGTGTGGAAAAAGTAATGTCGTTGTTGTATGGGAAGGGAAAGCGGACATGGTATTATCAAACAGTTCGAAAGCGCTTGCCGTCAGTAATTTATTGTCTCCACAATCATTTTTTCCATCGCGTCGCTCCAAAGCTATTCCGGAATCGACTAGTTCCCGAGATTTATTCGATGCAGTTTGACGGGGAAGGGCGACAGGAAAATTTAGGAGTTCAGCAAATCTGGAGTAACAGACGCGCCAGTCATATTGATGTATTGATGTTTTACGCTTGACACTTCTTTTTGATGATTTCTGAAGCTGCTGACTAAAGCTTCGTAATTTAAAGTAATTTTATCTTAAATTTAAAAAGAACGGTTTGAGATTTTGCCGGTCTAGCTTTGATTATTCTTGACCGTGCAAAACATACTACGGTCTACTGCCCACCTTGATGAACAAGGTTTTTTTTTGCAAAATTTCAAAATTTCGTTCCTGGAAAAATTCACAATTAAGACTTTCGTGTGTTGAAAAGACCATTTTGTTTTGATTTTTTATGGAGAACTCGGTTACAATGCGTGTTTGTTTTGTTTTAAATTAAGTTTGATTTTAATATAATTTTAATTTTCTCCGAAATAAAATTTTGTCACGAAATTTTTAATTTATTTTCGAAAAAATAAACTGGAAATAGATAAAAAGTAAATTCTGAGCAAAAATAAATTTTCGGTAAAATAAATTTTGGTGGAATGGACAAAATAAACCAAATTTTAATTTTTCAATATTTATTTCACGGGAATTAGTTGGAAGTTTATTTCCGAGCCCTGTCCAAAAGCATTACAAGCTTCTATCCTGTTCCATGGCTGTTTCCTGTTCCAAATTTCTTCCTAGGAAAGTTTTTCGTTGCAATTGAACAATTTTTCTAAATCTTTTCGTCAGTTTTTATTTCTTCATCTCTTTTCAACAAATTTAGCCACGTCCAAAACTTTTCTTTTTGTCACATCGCTTTGACGTGACATCCAAGACACAACAAATTCATATAAACTGAAGCCGCGTCGTTCTTGTGTCGAGAACAAACATCTTCGTTAATGTCTTTGATTAATTCCATGATCGTTTTTCACGAGTTGATGGAAAACAGAAGTTGAACATGTTTTTCCTATTTCTGGAAATGAACATTTGGATGCTTTTCAAGATGAAAAATTTGAAACAAAATTGAATGCGCTTAACATTTCCATAAATCATTTTAATTTTAGTGATTAGAGGTTCTGTAACAATTTTTTTTTGTACTTTGAAGAATGAATTTGTTTATAAAACGAAAGAAGTTTCAAAGCATTTATTGATGCTTCAGGTCTGTTTACATTGGAATATCGACAATGAAATTTTCTTGCTTCTTACTTTTAGCTGATCCAGAAGTAACAAATTTGATTGCCCATCGGAATCACCAAGAAAACTGGTTTTCTTACGACCCAAGCACGTTCTCTCATCTTTGTTGCCTTCTTTCTCGGCTTCAGTGTATAATGATGTCAATTATTTTATTTAAAAAGGACCGAAAACCCTTCGTAAGCAAGTGTTGGAAGAAAATGAGCAACGCATACGTGATTTCCACAATATTTTCAGAGTTTACACTTTAAAGGGTGAACGCAAACAGCGTTTTTAAACCGGCAAAGGAAATATGAAAGAGAATTAAAAAGTTTCGCGCTAAGTACCCGCATTAAAGGCAACCGTCTTCACGTTAACTGGGCGCTGAATTTTATTTAAATTAAATCTTTGAGTCAACATCTTCCCAAGCACCACATGAAGTTTTTACGAACAAACTTCGCCTTCCTAATCTTTCCCTTAATCGCAGGGTCGTAATTTTCTAGATAATTAAATAAGATTACGCGCTCGATTAATTTGAAAGGAAGTTCTAATTGTTTTGAGATAATTTTCTTGTTGAGGCTGATGGTGACGTCGGGCAGATAAGAAAGAGAAGGCATTTAGCAGTTTAACGGGAAAAGTTGTGGTCATTCGAGTACGAATAAACGATTATCGTCAGTGTTTGAGCGGTCGTCCACTGCTGCAATAAAATAAACATGTAACATCTGATACACGATTGAAATTAAATTGTGGCGGTATCGTTGCTTGGACATGTGTTCGTAGTGGAACACAATTTGGGCGCGAGTGTAGCTACAGAATTATAAATGAAGCACGAATTTTCCAGCTGCAACATGTGCTTGTCTGGTTCGGTTTATGAACACCAATTATAGGCACCAAGTTAAACCGAACTTGGATGCTTGCCAAATCTAGAACAAAGCAGTTCGATAAGGCATCGAAGTTGATTTTGTTTTAAAGCTGAAACTTTAATTCAATACACAGTTTTATTTGAGGTCAAGCGTTTGGTCAAGTTTTTGGTGAAGTTTTTGGCGAAGTAGAACTAAATACAACTATCAGCACGTTTTTTGTACTTCTTCAAGTCTGACTCTAGTGCTTCAATGTGTCTTTGCAGCTTCAAAGTCTCCAAGTCTTTCTTCTCGGCCAATCTCAAAAAACGAATTTCTTTGAACTTGAACTCAGTCAGCATCTGCTGTAGCTTCTTTATCTCATCCAGAACGTGTTGGTCATCTATGTTTAAGCAATCCTTGCCTAAAGTTCGCTTCAGAAGGTCTAAAAGGCCGGTGCCATCGAAGAACATGTCGACGCAAACGTTTTCCTTCAGATTAATAAACTTTAAGTTCACCAAATCGTCGAACATTTGCAGGCTGATGAATTTAATCTTGTTTCCAGTCAACCAAATCCACTCGAGTTGCTGGTTGTTTTTGAACAAATCTTTCGAAATTTCAGCCAGATTGTTGTAGTCAAGCGAAATGTTCTTGAGTTTCGTCAGAGAATCAAAAATGTTTGAGTCTAGGAAGTCGATCTTGTTGTGGTCGAGATTCAAGAACTCCAAGTTTTTTAAGTCAACGAAAGCATTGCTGACAATTACCGCGATTTCATTGTTGGGCAAAGTCAACCGTTGCAGCTTTCTTAAGTTAACAAACACTTCATTGACAATTTGCACTGCACAGTTTCTTACATCAATCGCCATCAGTTCCGGAAACTTTTCTGCAAAATTCTCTGGAAGAAACTTGACCAGCTTGTTGTTGCGAATGGAAACTGCTTGAACTGAAGCATCTCTCGGTGACTCTATGACGACGTCTTCCGCACCGATTGCTTGATTCTTAATTTCGCAAACTTTCAAGCTGCGGTTGAAGAACGACCAATTGAAGTTTCCGACTGTACAGAAAACCTCATTGTCACTTGAACTTCTCTCAGCTTTGACGGCAAGCAAAGCGATGAAAATAAGCGGAAGCAACCTGGAACAGAACTTTCTATTAATTAAAATGCCAACACTCACTACACACGGTTTCACCTCATTTCTATACAGTTTCAAAATGTTTTCAGCAGCACACAAACACTTTCTTACTTCTGAGTTCCGAACTTGTTCTCAGAATGAAACTCAAATTGTTTTCATCGACAAGTGATTATCAAGTCGGTTTGTTTAAGCTTATGCGTAGTCAAAACAACAAAAACGAATACCAGACGATTTTTTGTAGAATCATAAAAATATTTTCTTCTTCTAAAATTTTGCAGTTCCAATGCGAGATTTGCGCTGATAAAAATTCAGCACAGAACATTATCAGCAATTTCATTGCAGTTTTGCAGCTAATAAATTTCCTCGAAACATCGACAATGTGTGTTTGTGTCTTCCCTTCTGCTGGTGCTTCTGGTGTGGAAAAAGTAATGTCGTTGTTGTATGGGAAGGGAAAGCGGACATGGTATTATCAAACAGTTCGAAAGCGCTTGCCGTCAGTAATTTATTGTCTCCACAATCATTTTTTCCATCGCGTCGCTCCAAAGCTATTCCGGAATCGACTAGTTCCCGAGATTTATTCGATGCAGTTTGACGGGGAAGGACGACAGGGAAATTTAGGAGTTCAGCAAATCTGGAGTAACAGACACGCCTGTCGAGCGTCACATTGATGGATTGTGTTTTTACGTCTGACACTTCTTTTGGCGATGCTGCTGATTTCTATTCCTGAACACATTGAAGTTTTTGACCCAACTTTGGGGTAATGGAAACTATACAGCAACGATTTACTATGCTAGAAACTATATTTATGAAACCAGATTTCTAAAACTCTGACTTGGAAAAAGTTTCGAGCATTAAAAGCCTGATTTAAGCTTTATTTCAAGGCTTGCTTCTCGCTTCTCAAATGCCGAGAGCATGAAAAGTCGGTGGAAAATCAAAGCAAGTTGTGAAACTTTTTAAATCTCATTAAGCACAGCGATTAAATGTTGAATGAGAAGGAAGTCGAGCAAGGTTTTTTGTGCCTGACATCCCACAATTTCGAAAATTATCAAGGAAGCGCCTTTTGTGGTTTTTGCATGCGATAAATTAGCCGGAAAATGCAGAACTGTTGAATAGCGGAAGAATTTAAATGAAAAAGCGACGAGATTTCTCATAAAAAAATAATTAATGAGACTCTGTCATGAATTGTGTCTGCATTTATAACAGTGCGCTCCCGCCTCGTCCCTATGCCATGTCCGCTTGCCTGATAAAAAACGTTGATGCAATAAATTTTGCATGATGCAAAACGGAAAAAGCTTTTTGTGTCCGCATAAAAAATGCTTTCACAAATAGTTTTCATTGAATTCGTGTAATGAAAAGCGTTCGGGGGTGGTTCAGTGAGACAAGTGTAGTGAACTTTAGTGACCTGAAAATAATCCTGAAAATTGAACTTCCTAGTCCATCTGAACGAGAAGCCAGCTTCAGTCCTTAACTTCATTTTATTGTATCCAAATCGTTTACTTAATGAGATGAGTAAGTGCACGCACAACGTCGCCTTGGTTCTCACGCAAAGCCTTCTCAGCGACTGCCGATGACACCTCCAGCTCGTGCATGATCAGCTCCAAATGTTCTTTCTTGACCTGGATCTTCTGGAGTTCGCTCTCCTTGGCTAGTTTGGCTTCGTTCTCCCTGTTGCGCTTGTCAGCAAACATGTTTACTGCCTAGAATTGAAAGGAGTTTAGATTCGGTTCGGAATTTTCATTTTGGTTTGTTTACATTTGAAATGTCTTGGGATATTTCGGTTTCTTCGGTCCAGTCGGTGACTCGCTCCAGGTCAGCAGCTCCGCTGTCGTGTTTTCTTTGTTTCTTGTCTTGGACATCATCTTGCCCGTTCACGTTCTCTACGTTCGACATGATTTAAAATTAATTTAGAGAGGATGAATTTTTAACCCCAAAGCTGTTCAGAGATCGACGAACTGCGGCTTGGAACCGGCTGACAATTGAGGGGCAGATAACTCTAGTCTTCTAGTGTAAACATTGCCTCATCGAAATCATGCAAGCAGCATCTTTAAAATACCTGTCTCGCCTGAAGCTCGTGATTGGACCACCCGTTAGACCAATGGCTGTGCTGGGAAATCCTGGAAGCTGTCACTTAATTGAAGCTCGAAGATTCTCATTAATCCAAAGCAGAACAACACTTCTAAGCCACCGTCAAGTTTTAGCTAATTTCACTCGAAAAAAATTTCAGAAGTCTGCCAGTAGAGATGACGTAAGTCGATCCACTAACATGCAATCTGTCCACTCACTTTCACTCTTTTTAGGATTCCGATGAGGAAGAAGACGACGATCTGAATGAGTTCGATAAGAAACACACAGTCAAAGTCAAAGTGCAATCCCTTCGAGCTGATCTGCTTTTAAAATCTGCAGTTGGAATTGCCCGCAACAAGATTGAAGCTGCATTTTATGATAACAGAATTCGGATCAATGGCAAGAAGATTGCCAAGAAGTCGCAAAGTTGCAAGATAGGCGATGAGATCGACCTCATCAAAAACGACTGCCCAACCAACTCGAATCATCTGATCATAGCACGAATCGAGATATTAGCCACTGTACCCAAAGAAGAGCACATCTCGGTCACCATGCGGAGGTTTAAGTCATTAACCGTAGAAAAATATGAAAATTAATTAAAAAATTGTGAAAATAAAGTAAACTAGGAAGCTGGAATCTAGAAATTTAATTTGGACAGCAGTTTGAGCGCAAACAGATTTATTTAAAATGGATTCAGATCTTGAAGAAAAATATCATCGATGCGATAATCATGTAGAGCGTGATTATCAGACATATTCCGAAACAAATTCCGCGCGCAGGCTGGCGAACCGGGTAAATCGCATAAACCTGTAACGAAGCGGAAGTCAAAACAAACCAAGTTTAATTGCTAGTTGAAACTTACAATTGTGTGACCGATGCGAGCGAGAACAGCAACTCTGAAGAGCCACAGCGCCAAATCGACATTCGGCTCGGTACAAACGTAGAACAGACCAGAGATGAGAAACACGGGAATGTTTTCAAGGTCATTCAGATGGGCGCGTCTCACTCTTTCTACGTCTTCATCCTTCTTGATCGCGCGACCTTCACGATCAGCGACGTCTTCTGGATTTTCAAATGCCTTTAAGCGGTAATTTTATGAACACATATTTGACATAACTTCTCATTAAATGACTCACGCCCTTTCTCAAGCGCTGGAAGCTTGTGAGAAAAGCCATCAGCAGCAACTTGACAATCAGCAATCCACTCCATGTGATGAACCCACGGAACACTTCGTTGCTGTAGTCCAAAGCGTTAATGACTGCCATTGTAGAACTAATATTTCAACCTTCAATTGCTGTTTTTATATTTTACGCAAGATTAAATCTTTGCCTCTGTTGTTGTTAACAGTTTTTTTACGACTGACGCTAGAGTATGCATCGAGAGTAATAGAAAAGTTACGTTCAGTTCCATGACGTCGACATTCCTAACGGTTGTCCGGAGATTTTCTTTTCACATATTCTTCGTCGTCGAGTCGTGCGTGCTGGTAATTCTATGATAGCTGGCTTTTTTTATTCCCTTATGGGCTTGGTGTGCGGTTTTACAATAACTCAATTAACATACGGTTCTAATTAAGCGGGAATACCATCGTGAAAGAATGAAGGTTTTTGACGGTCCTTCTGAACTTTTTCAGCTAACAAAACCAATTGACGGAGAAGCGACCTTAAATTTTGTAGTGGAAAAATTTCTAAGCGTGAAATTTTCATGAAAGAAAAATGTTCAGAACTTTTATAAGAATCGATGGTTCACCATGGTACTGCAAAAAAGCCGTCGGTTGATGATTGTAAGGCTGCGAGTCCAAAGGCATTGGAAGCATTGGGATCGGCTGGTTCTTCCCCATGTACTCATCTTTGAATAGACTGTACAACGAACAGATGCACAAAAAGAAATAAGCTTCAACTGATGCTGTAACAATAGCAATAGCGAGTCCTTTCCACGACGCTTTTAAAACATGCAAGAAGGGGAGAACGAAGCCAATGACCATAAAAATCATAAAAGGCATCATGTTTGAGTGGCTCCTAAGTCGAGTAGATCGTATTAAAAGTAAACTTGCAACAAACACGAAAATCGAAAGGATAACTGCAAAGAAATAATTGTCAAAAAATACTTGGTTTTTCGCAATAGAAGTTTTGTTTACTGATTAGCAAAACTCCGTATTTTTTTTCCATTTCGTTGAACACGGCAAGGCCGCCGAGTACCGCGCCTAAATATCCGAGAAGGATAAAGCAACTGAAAGCCGTAAACCTGGAACAGAAAGGTGGCAATTTGGTGCAGAATTAAAATTGTTGGGTAATCACCATCCAATCACTAGTCCGCCAGTCTCTAATGACATGCAGAACAAAAACTTCTTCAACTTAGGCAAGCCCATGTCGCCGTTATGCTAGCAAAGTTCACACTAGTCTTGAAGATATTAAATTTTGCCAATTCTATTTGTATCGATACCTTATCGGCCACCGCATAGATTCTGTGAAATGTTAGATAAGATATCAGAGCTGCCTACTGCATATGGTGTCTTGACCTTTATTAAATTTTCCATTAAGACATTCAGTTTCATGTAAGTTTCAATTTTTTTCCATTTTCTTATAAAGACATTTGAAGGAAAAGCTGTTTTGGATTTTTTTTTTCTTCCAAATTCAAAAGGTGCAAAAAGCCTTTCTTCTTTCTAAGTTCATATCTATTAAGAGTGAAATAAATTAAAACAATCTTAATCTTATCAATCGACAACATTCTCGATGAATTTTCCAACGGATTTTTTGTTTTCAAAACCTTGGCAAAAGGTAAACAAACGAAATAAGAAAGTTCTTTTAAATTGTAAAACTCGAGATGAAGTGTCCAGGGCTCTACTGCGGACGCATGCCGCTGGCAAATGCCAATGACACACTGAGTGACTGCGGAGCCTGTGCAAGAGGATGGAAACGTGACGAGAACTTCGTTTGTCAGCCTTGCTACGAAAATTTGATTCTCTACGACTGGCTTTTCCTGATTTTCGCAATAATCGTTCCGCTGTTGATCCACAGCTTCTTGATTGATTACACAGCTCAGCAAAGGAAGTAAGTTCTATTGGTTGTCATTGAAATAGCTTCAACTAATTGAAGAATTTCTTTTTAGATTCTCCAAAGAAATCATGTTCCTGTATTTCTCAGCGATAGTTGAAGTCGGGTTGGCAGCTCTTCTCACAATTTTTCTAAGCGAGCCAATGTTCACATTTGAAATCTACTCGTGCGGTGTCAGCACACTGAGTGACTGGTACACTTTCTTTTTCAACCCAGCGCCGAGATATGAAGCAACACTAATATGCACAGCTGAGAGGGTTTACCCACTGCAGACGATGATTCTGATCTTCTACGTGTTTTGCATCACATTCATGCTCCTTCTGCGACCGTTCGTCAACGAAAAGTGCAAGCCTAAAATTGAGAAAGCTTCCTTGGCTGTCTATCACGCTCTGTACGCCTTCCCACTGCTTGCGCTAGTCCACTCACTCTTTGGTGGCCTCGTTTACTTCGCTTTCCCATATTTGTCCATCATCATCTCGTGCGGTGCAAATGCTACACACTTTTCAATGAAACTCGATCAATCGACCAAAAGTCTGCTTGTAACTTCTGTCACCGATGTTCGCAACATCATCATTATAGGTAAGTTGCGCAAACTAAATGAAACTGAATCAATAGTAACTCTCGTCTTTTCAGTCGGAAACTGGCTTCTGTTTTCATTTGGAATCTTTTCAATCAAGAAATTTTATTTGCTGCTGTTAACACCCGTTCCTTCTCTCTTCTACATCTTAACTTCAAAGTTTACTTCGCCTGAAAGCTATTGAGCATATTAAGAAGATACAGCATCTTGTGATTAATTAAATTAAGTTAAATAATAAAGAAGAAATAGTAAATTGAATTAAGAAATTAATTGCTGCTGTTCTTCAAATGGCACCGATATTTAGTCGACATTGACAAAACGAGAGCCTAGAACTAGAAAACAAACTATATAAACATGAAGTTCAATTCTAAGAATCTTATCATACCAAAATAGCGGCCATGCTGGCTTTTGCATCATTCGAAGGCTCTGCGAGATTTTTGTTCAGCAAGAAGTCAGCGACGGTTGAGTTCTGAAGACAATCGTATTGCAGAGACAACTCGTAAATTTTGTCATTGGTAGCCTTGACAGTTGCCATAAGTTTCTGGCCTTTTGTCTTGGTCATGAACGCCATGATTGCCTCGGTGCCCCAGAGTGAGCTGGTTCCAGGTGGCTTCACTCCATGCAAGCTGCCCTTGCATGTCTTGCGAGTCAAGGAAGCAAATTCTTCGGTAAGATACGAGAAATCCGTAACTTCTGCGTTGCTGTTGCACCCGATGTCGACGTAGTGAACGAAAGCGTCTCTGCCGCTTACGTATACAATTTCCACGCGATACCATTTGTCGCCGTTGAGCATTGCTACTGTCATGCCTTGCTTGAGATCAGTAGCACGGATTTTCTTGGCACCGTTCAGCTTGGTGTAATGATGACTGAAAAGGAAGAAGATAAATCCACTGTTAAAGTGCTGAAATTTATACTTACTTCATTTCTGTCGTCAAGACTTGCAGTTGCTTTTGGTTGAATTGGAAGACGAACTGCGACGGCGAGATGATCTCGAGGAGTGTCACTGCAAATGTCTTCGTTCTTTTGAGCTCCTTGATTTGAGGATATGGAATCGATAACGCGCTTGTCACGTATTTATCTTCTTCAATAGTTACTTTGCTGTCGGTTCCGTTGCTGCTTTTGGTTAAGGTGTCTCTCAAAAGTTTGATTTCATGCTTCTTTCTTTCGATCTCGCTTTCCAAAGAAATTATCGAATCGTTTTTCAAGCTGTCTTTGGAAAGGCGTTCGCTGAAAGGTTTCATTGCAGTAGCCAATGTCTCGACTGTTATTTTTTGAAAACCTGGAGCCGGAGTGACTCTGCATTGAACTCTTGGAGCCACTTCGTTCTTGATTTCTCGCAATGGTATTGCCTTCTTTTCCAGTGTTTGCGAATGATCTTTCGTTTTCTGATTAACTAAATCTCTTAAAGCTTTCTTGAATGGATTCGAAGAGGCCATAAGTCCCGTTTTTGGTAAGTTCTCTCTGTTGAAGACCATTGGCCGCCCTCGAGCAGGTTTTTCGAGTTTTTGATCTTTAACATTTGGTTCCATTTTCACGCTTGCTTCTGTTTTCTCGACTTTGACCATTTCAACGAAGGGATTGAAGCCAACTGCTATTGCTGGAAGTTCAGGAGCTTCCTTTTTATCGTCGTTGCTCTTGAATACAATAGTTTTGGCAAGCGTATGTGGAGCTGGCGGAAGATTTTCCATTATCTTGGACTTTTTTTCTTTGTACTGCGCAATGCTTTTCTTTGACGCATCGCTTTTGAAAAAAGTTGTCTTAGCAAGCATATGTGGTGCTGAAGGAAGATTGCTGGCGGCAGCTGCTTTCTTATAGAACCGCTTAGCGTTTAAAGCAGTGACCGGTCGGCGAACTTGCGGTGGAGGCAGCAGAACATGTCTAGCATGAGATCTTCTATTGTCGTTGTTGAAGGTAACCTTCATAGGACAAAAGCTCGATGGTCGATAAGCGAATCTGTGGAAGAAAAAAATGAAGTATGCGTTGGGGAATTTGACAAGTGCCAAATGACAGACCTCGGAACAGGTTTATTCTTTCTCTTGGCGACAGTCAGGTTGTCCATGTGTTTAGACTCCTGACCAGATACTTTTTCCACGAGGACCTCGCCATCGCCTAGTTTGAAAGCACGGCAAACGTCGGGAATGCTCCTCATAAATTCAAAAAACGTGGTTTGGAATTCTCGGAGGATTGAGTTGAACGAATCGCCTTCCTGGCTGAAAAATTCACTTCGAAAGTCGCGTTCAGTCGCGCGATTTCCCAATGCCATCAAAATGGCTCTGATCGTTGGCTTTATCTCTTCAAAATTCATCTTCAATCCTTTCACTAATCTCTTCGCTGCTGATGTCTACACGTTCAGAAACCGAATGAACCCTTCCGGATTTCGCGGAACAATCTTCAAAATCCACGGCAAAATCCAAAACAATGACGTCAGTTCACTTTGATTCGGACCGAAAACCACAGAGGAAAATTGAACAGAAATGGGTCACGGAATGTCTTTGTACTTCAAACCTGAAGTGACGCCCAATCCATTGAAAAATTCTGCATTTGAGCCTGAATTTGGCTTCAAATCCCCACGCGACGAACGAGGTAAGTCGGTTGAACTCAATTCTAGACTCTTTTTTATTCACATCTTTGCAGTGATGATTGCGAGCGACGACGAAATGATATCAGCCAAGATTCCACTAGCAGATCGCGACTACTGCGCTCACAAGCTGATCGAGTATAAAGCCTGTCGTGCAGATGTCTGGCCGTGGGTCTATCAATGTGCTCCAGAGAAGCATGAATACTTGCACTGCCAATTCGACGAGTGAGATCTCAATGACAGCATCTGGTTGCTTTTGCTCATGATCCATCTTTCAGCTACATCATCCGCATGAAAGACTTTGAGCGTGAACGCCGATTGATGGAGCGCGAGAAGAGACTCGCCAAGAAGCAGAAAAACACCACCTGAAGTGGATAACATTGCCCTTGCCGATTAAAGCACCTAAAAGCTTAAGAATAACCAGATTTTGTTGATTTAAATTCGCAGTATAAAAGAGAATAAATCTTTTGCACAACGATTGCACCAGAGTCCGATTCAAACAATTTTTTCTTCACACTCTCCCCTCGCTTTGTTTTGTTTATACTTTCTGTATCAAGTTCGTTCGTTCAGATTTGTCAGTCAATATGAGTGATTTAACTTGCAACATATGCCTTGGGACTTTAGACCTGAAGGAGGAGACGGCCCACAGCACTTGTTGTGGCCATGTTTTTCATGAAAACTGCCTCAATCAGGCTTTGCGAACGTGAGTTACTAAATTTGCGCAATTTTCAATGATTTACGAAATAATTTTTATTTTGAAGATCGCGATCGTGCCCTCAGTGCCGGAAGATGGACATTCAGCATACCCAGCTTTTTCTAACTTTCGAAGACGAAGGCAACGAAGCCTCAGGTGGAGCGTCAAGTGGAAGTGATGCGTTGTCAAAGCAAATCAATCAAATCTCCAAGAAGCTCGACAACATTTCTGCCAACCTGAGCGGCCCGAGAGCTGGAGCCAGGTTCAATTGCGATCGTGAGGTTCTCATGTATCGAGATCTGGTTCACACACTCGAGAGAGAGAACCAAGATTTGAAGGAAGTTCTCGAGCTTCAGAACATTTTATCAACGTAAGTTAATTTGTTTTCCAAAGTTGACAATTAATCAAAAAGAATTTTTCCATTTCAGCAACACCGAGAAAGAAATGGAAGACTTGCGAGTTGACATTCGTGAGCGCAACGACTTGATCAACTCTTTACAATACGAGAACGACAACCTTCGTGCTGAAACTCGGCTCTACGATCAACAAGCTCGGGTTCCCATCGAGAATCTGCTCAATCTGTGATTCCTCCGCGTTACTCGTTCCAAATGTTTCCTTATTTTTGAAAAAGCTTTGTACTTTATTTATCTTCTTTAAAAAAATATTTCAACACATTTTTGATGAGCTTCCATTTATCAGACGGTGAGGCTGTTGAGCTTGTCTTGCAATTCTTTTTTCAGGAATTCGACTTTGTCCAACTTCATCTCGTATACTTCCTTTTGCAATGCGAAGATTTTCTCGTCCTTAAGCTTCAACTGAGCGTTGAGCTCTCTGAGGGAGGTTCAAGATAAGTTAAGGGTCAGCGATGCATGGAATTTACTTACTCAATAGTCTGTGCGGATCTGTCTTGGTCTGTTTTCTGCTGAGCCATCACTTCCTTCAATTCGTTCAGCGACTGATTGATCTCGAACAGTTGTGCCTTAAAATTTTCATCGGTTTGATTGATCTGCGGTCGGAACTGAACGTGCTCTGTGCCTGGTGTCAGTTTGGAGTCGCAAACAGGACAGTCCATGTTGCTAAAATGATTTTTCGGATTTCAAAAATTGTGACAGTGAACAAGAACAATGGAATCTTACAAGTAGGAGCAGTTGTAGTGAATGAATCCATGGCCACAGGAAACCCCCACAACGTTCGTAAAGTCTGTTATGCCATATCCGCACGAAACACAGTCTATGTCCAAGTCACTCATTTTTGATTAATTCTCTGGGAAAGTATCTTGTTTTCGCGTTGTTTACGTTTTGTGAAGTCTGCTGTACGTTTAGTTGCAGACCCCGAAAACAAATAGAATTTCAAACGAATCAGAAACATATTTTTAAAAGCAGCACCATGGGTAAGCCCTGAGTTTAATTAAACACAACGCAACGGAATAATTCCGAAAACCGTCGCTGACTCGAAATTTCTTTTTGTCATCCTCAGGCGACCGGTTCAACATTCACAGCGAATTTCTGCAAAGCAAGCTTCCAGGCACTGGGCATTCAGATACCGGAAAATACGAGTGGCTCTCGAACATCCACCGCGACTCTCTGGCAAGCTACTTGGGTCACTACGATCAGCTTTCCTATTTCGCGATTTCTGAGAATGAATCGAAAGCGAGAATCCGATTTCACTTAATGGAGAAAATTCTGCAGCCTTGCGGAGCACCGCCGGAAATAAAGCCTGAAAACGAGATGTCGTAAATAAAGAAGATTTCGTCCCAAAAATATCAAGATTTATTAAGTTTCTCTTATCCCGCGTTCCATTTCCGATACTACGACGGTCTTAAGGTGAAGGCTTCGCTTCTTGTTGAGCTCGTGTAGGTGATTTTTAGCGGCTTTCAGTGCAGATGGATCTATGAAGCCTTTAAACAGGACGTTCGAAATTTGATCTATCGAGCTTAGACTGCTGACACTGCAGGTTCCTTGGTTTTCTTCCGATCGCAGCTTGAGTTCCTCCTCTTTTGCGCTCGGATTGTCTAGCAAAATTCCTTCAGGCCCAACTGAAGCTGATGACGACGCGACCATGTCGTAGCAGGGAATTGAAGCGTTGATAAGAGCCATCCCTGCTGCGTTGATTGATGCTGACAAAACGGCACCGTCGTCTTCGAGAACCAGTATGAACACGTCCAGCTGATAATTGGGAAATTCGTGGAAACAAATCGCCGACTCCAGAGCAGTTTTGATGCTGCTCGTCATTAGTTTCTCTTCGTTTTCGCCGACCGATTTCCGGATGGCTCGGGAGAAGGTGGAATACCGGAAATCAACATAAAGCTGGCCTTTGTCACTAAAACGGCATTGATAGTGAGTTGAAATCAAAAGATACTCGAGAGGAGTAAACTTACGCATATTTATTCTGGCGCGCCGTCTCGCGCAATTCAAACACGGCGCAGATTATTTTTGTGCTTCCTATCTCAACATAACTGGAGCCTTTCGCTTTTGAGATCACATCGAGCTTGATTGCTAGAAACGAATGTAAATAATTAAATTCTTTGGCGACGATTAAACTCACGGAAATTGTCGCGAGTACTCTGTCGCTTGGCTGGCTTCGTCTCTGCCGCGTCTTCCTGTGGCTTGATGAACTGCTTGTATGAGAACGACGACTCGGGCCCATTAATTCTTTTCTGATCGAACGGCATGTCTCGGTTTGTTTTGTTTCTGATCGCGGGGCTGGAACTGCTGTGCGAGCGGGAACTTCAAAAACAATACATAAATTCACTTTTTGAAGCGCTTCAAGTCAAATTGGTGTGAACTTAGATAAAAGCTTATCTTTGATAGAAAAACTTCGAGCTAAATTGATGTAAGCATTCGGGCCAAAACGACATAAAAACTGATAAGGATTGATGATTCATTATGAAAAATAATTTTGTCTTTTATTGGTAATGTACTTTTATCAAGAAATATAAAATGTAAGCAGGATTATGGCCTCGATCTTTTTCTCGGGTAGAAGGCGTCCCTAGGAATTATTCAATGATTCTGTAAGGAGAAATCTTGTCAGTTGTGCCTAA
Organism: Belgica antarctica; assembly: GCA_000775305.1. Taxonomy (NCBI): domain Eukaryota; kingdom Metazoa; phylum Arthropoda; class Insecta; order Diptera; family Chironomidae; genus Belgica; species Belgica antarctica. The sequence continues at coordinate 7,594 of JPYR01000744.1, read as the reverse complement.
GAATTCACAAGCTTTTTACTACTTACAGCTTATCATTGACGTTATCGAACTTCAAGGTGAGGTTTTGCGGTCTCGGCTCGTTACCTTCACGCAACGGACGCTTGTTTTCACCTTTAGCAGCGCTCTTAAGTTGGTTAATTTGTTCGCGAATCGAGTTCATCTCTACAGTGGCCTCAGAGCGCTGGATTCTCAAATCGCCATTCTCCTTCTGCAGATTAGCGATCAATTGATCTTTTATCTTTTGATCTTCTTTGGTGCTTTGCGATTTTTCTTGCTGCGGCCCATGCTTCATCCCCTCAACCAGCGCTTTCAAGTCTTCGTTCTCCTTCTTCAGCAACTGATTCTGGTACTCGAACGAGTTCATTGAAGTTGTGATCTTTTGCAGCGATTCTGCCATTTTGTCGAACGATTCTTCGTTTTTCTTGTCGCGGTTCTTCATCACGTCAGCAAGGCTCCCGATTTGTGTAGCCAGCAACTGGTCAGTGATCATTACTTCGCTATCCAAGAAAATGGCATGAATTGTCTGGTTGTTGATGGTTTTGCGGCATTGTGGGCAATTTGCTTTACCGGGAGTTCTGAAAACAAAGAAAATTTATTTTTTGTTTGCCTCGATATGTTTCCGCTTACGTCTGCATCCACTCCCTCAAGCACTTTTCATGGTTGACATGTCCGCAGATTGTAGTGAAGACGCTCATATCGCGGCCAAACAATTTTTCGCTGCATATTTGGCATTCCATTTTTAAAACACTTAAGAACTTTCAATTTTGCGACTTAGACGAGCGAATTTTGTTTATCAACTAGAAATTGGCATAACCTCCACCCCTCGGACAAGGGGGGTACCGAAGATAGTCAAAGATCATGCCCGTTTTGTTTACTATTCAAAGACTGTGAATTAAATTAAGGATCAGCAATGAAGAGCCGCGCTAAATCCTTCAAGAGAGGTTCTGAAAAACTAAAGACAGGCAAAGTGACGAAGGCGAAGTCAAGAAAAATCAACGATGGTAAGTGACGATTAAGTCAACTTGTTGAACAATCTGTAAAATCTTCAACATTTTAGCCACTATCAAGAACATCAACAACGCAAAAGTGCAGGAATCTTTTCAAACTGATGGCACAAGCCAGCTGGTTGAAAAGATGGTGCAAGACAGACCAGACGATGCTGAGGAATTTCATCCTTTAGCGACCGGCGAATCTACATCAAGCGACAACATGTTCGAGTCACTTCGCGGGAAAGTTTCTGGAAGAACCTTGTTCAGTGTCAAATCGATGGGTTTTGAGACGATGACAGAGATTCAGGCTAGGGCCATCCCGCCATTGCTCGAAGGAAGAGATTTGGTTGGCGCTGCTAAGACAGGAAGTGGAAAGACACTCGCTTTCCTGATTCCAGTGCTGGAACTCATGTACAAGCTGAAGTTTAAGCCTCGCAATGGCGCTGGAGCGATCATCATCTCACCGACTCGTGAACTGTCGATGCAAACATTTGGAGTGTTGAAGGATCTGATGAAAGTCAACAAAGGTGTCACCTGCGGCCTTATAATTGGTGGTACAAATCGCGGTGTCGAGAGTGACAAGCTATCAAAAGGGATCAACATCGTAGTGGCAACCCCAGGAAGACTTCTAGATCATCTTGAAAATTCTGGAGAATTTCTCTACAAAAACCTGCAGATTCTTGTCATCGACGAGGTTGATCGAATTCTTGAAATTGGATTTGAAGAAGACATGAAGAAGATCATTAATCTCTTGCCTAAACGTCGCCAAACAATGATGTTCTCAGCCACTCAAACTAAAAAGACAGACACTTTAAGTAAGCTGGCTTTGAAGAAGGAACCGATCTATGTCGGAGTTGACGACCACAAACAAGAAGCGACCGTGGATGGACTCGAA